>PVLD010001491.1:0-199954 GCA_004027595.1 Dinomys branickii
GCTTCTACTCCCTACCCCAAGACCTGGCCGGGGCAAATAAACAGCTCGCCACCCCAGGATTCTTGCAGATAGGCCACTCAGGTTTTCCTCCCTGGGTGGAGCTCCTTCCCCCCTCACAAAACCCGTTGGGGCGCCTAAGTAGGTCTTCCCACCCGGGAGATCCCGCAGTCCTTGAAGCTGCTTTGATGTCTCTCGCTGGCTGGGCTTCTTCCCGATTCAGGAAAAACCGGTTAGAGCGCGCACTCAACTCACCCTGTGATCGTGCAGACAGGAGTGCCGTTCAGATGTTTTTCCCTGGATGGAGATTTTCCCCAACTCAGAAATCCCGCCGGCCGGTCGCTGTTGCTCCAGTTCGCGCAGCGCTGGCTGCGGGGTGGGGTTCTGAGCGGGATCCCAGAGCGCTGCCCGGTTTGGTGCAGTTTGTCCCAGTAGCGCATTCTCTGTCGGGTTCAGGAGCTGAAGCTGTTCTTCCCTCCACACTCGCTCTCTCGGCTGGTCGTCTTCTTCCCGGAAGTCCTTATTTCTGTCTTCATATTGCTATATTTCATTGTTTGGGTGGTAATCCTCTGGGAGGTTCTCTCTCTGCTGCCTACCCGGTCGCCACCTTCCCGGAAGTTATGTAGATTATTTCAATCAGTAAGAATGAGGAGATCTAGGCTTTCTTGACTGGCTTTCAAATTAAATTATTAATTAAGCAATTATTATTTTAAGAGGAAAACCTCTTTAAAACAACATGGCTTCTGCTTTTGCAAAACCATTTTAGGATTAAGTGATTCCCTAGCTTTGCTAATTTAAATAATTTTGTAGAAATTAATTCAAACATGTAACCAGCTAAGTACAAACCTGTAGCAAACAAGCTATGAATTACCTTTTGACATTTTCTTCTTTGGGAGGAAGAAGGCACAGATTCTCCGTGTCAATCCCTCTGTCAAAAAAATACAAAAATATAAATCTGTGTCTTGCATATTTAAACACATTTGATCAAATTTTTAAAAAGGAGCATTGTTGTGATCCAATGTAGAAAACATACTACATCACTTTTTTCTCCTCTGTGCCTTCATAAATGATTCCAAAAACTGTACATTAATCTCTAAAAGTTAATTTTTCTTTCAGCAACATCTGGCTCCTTAGCACCTCAGCGGACTTTCAGCAAATATGCTGAGATCTTTCTGTGCTATTTCTAGGCTTTACCTTCTGTGAGATGTTCCTATGCAACCTGGCTTTTCTTAGAACATGAAGCCTGATTCCAAAGCAGAGAGTGTTTTACATGACCATCGGATCACCGTCTCCCCACCCCTGGATTTACACTGAATTCAGTGAATGTTGTCAATTTTATAGTACACGTTCTCCAATACACATTCTCCAGTTAAAATAAGTTAAAAGCAACATTCTAAAATGAGACAATTGATTGTCTGTTTGGATAGCAGCATGTCCCTGAAGTCCCTTCCAGTTTGGAGTTTTAGGATTTTATGATCTTAGAATAAGAATATACCATGAAGACTTTCTTTCCAAAGCCCTTTGTTACAGCTAAGAAGCTGAACAATGAATGGGCTTTTGAATGACATTATTGCAAGAACTGGCTATGATTTCTTCTAAGACATTGTCAGAAGGTTGGATTAATTTAAAAGCTCACATAGGCCTTGGGAATCATTTCAAAGATAAAATCATCAAAGACAAAAATGTTTATCAGCTCACAGCCTTCTGAGTAGGCAGTATATGTTTGGGTTTTGAAGGTGCCAGTGATTGCAACTACATGTTGGCATTGATTTCTCTCAGCTGGTCTCAGAATGTGCTAAAACTTTGCTTCCTCTTGAAGGTTCAGTGTCATGCAATATTCCCCATGTATGCCGTCTTCACTTTGCTGAAGGAGAGGAGCTTCACTCCAGTTCCAAACAAGCGTTTAGATTGATCAGCATTTTACAGTTCTTAGTTCTCCAAAATGAGGTTTCTCCCAAGCCTGTACCTAGGATTTTTTTCCCTTCAGGTTGCATATTTAAATTTTAGTAAGTAATATCATAGCTGCTCCATCAGTGATCAAATTCGGTATAATTCATATATAGTGCACATAAAATATGTTGCTCTTTTCATAAACTTAAGACAGTTTTTACTGTGTACTTGTAGAAATGTGTTATCCTAGGACAGTCGTTTCCAGATCTTACTCCTGTGGGCAGGCGTGGACCAGGAGTCTGTGTCCTGGGAAGCTCTTCAGGGAGCCTGGGGAAGAAGAGGGGAGAGCATAGGATCATTTTTCCTGGAAAAAATAAAAACAGGCCCAAGTTGAGGATTGTTCAAAGCAGTATTGGATGCATGGGGATTCATTGTTCTTTCTACTCTTTGCAAGTGTCTGAAATTTTCCATAATGAGCAGATTTAAGAAAAGAAAAAAAGAAAAGATTCCCATGTGATCCTGACAGTCAGCCAGGTATGGAGAGCAGGGTCCACTCCTCCCACGGAGCGGATGAGAACATAGGCCTGAAGGTGCTCGCAGTTCATTTGCAGCGTCTGGAATGCCTGTCTCCACCTCACAGGCCAGAGCTCCTTACCCCTCTCACCCCTTCAACAGTTCTCTCCCTGCGCTTCTTAGCATTTAAGAGGGCTTTAAGACAAATCTGATCTGTGTGATTCACCTCTGTGTTTAACGCAGGAGAATTGAGTTTCTGCCCTCACAAACTTACCTCTTTAGTGTGCATTTGAAGTCAGTCCATTGGACTGCACATCGTCACTGGATTTTCAGACATAGATTGCAGTGTTTCTGCTTTGTCACTAGCTGGTATGTGAGTCCCATGATGAAGGAATGGGTGACTGCATGAGTGAGTGACTGAGCAAAGCCTGAGGGGGACCGTGTGGGGAAATACAGGGCATATCTACATGAAGCAGTATCCAAGGAGCAGAACACTTGATACAAACCGGGAAGGGGAGAGACTAGCCATGTTGTGGACAGCTAAAATAACAGGACCGGGACTTTTCCTGCTGCCAGTTATTGATCAGTCCTGTCAACCTAGGGTAACCTCCTGAAGCTCTTTAACAAACTGTGTGGTTGAGTTGCATGTCACATAAATGCATCTTACTGATTTGATCAAGCATCTGGCCAGTTCAGTTAAAAATGTATCTGATTTTCTGTGTGATTTGGCCAGAAGCCCAGGAGTAGAAGAAAGGGGAAAAAAGAGGCAAGAAAGGAAGAGGAAAGGGAAATGCCAGGTAGTGGATGCAGAAGGAATTATCATGAGCAGTACCTTGAATACTTTTGTTGTGTTTGGGACAAGTTTAAAAAATATATTTTTCAATGAAAATAAGGATTTATATGGTTAAAAAAAAAACTAATAAACTGGTTTCTCCTACTACTTTCTCAACACACAGTATTTTAATCACCAAAATCTGGAGGAAGGCAGTTCTCCAGCCAAAACCACCTGGCTGTCATTCAACTCAACGCAATTCTGACACTGTCTACCTAGACATTGTGTCAAATCCCACAGGTTTGGAGCTCCGTCCCACAGAACTGCCCCCGATTCAAACACCAGTTGCAAGTAATAGGTTACCGACAACTGCAGTCCAACGTGTCTACAAATCTGAAATTCTTATGAGCCCCTACTATTTTCTAGGACAAGCCACAGAACTCGGTCATTTTCCTTAGATTTCCTGGATTGTTATAAAGGGCAATGTGGAGGGTCCAGATGAACAGGCTGATGGAAGAGACGCAGGAGATGAGGCGTAGGGGGTAGCGCAGAGCACCCCCCCTCCACCCTCTCAGGGCTCGTCTTCCACATATCTGCATGTGTCCAGCACCCCAGAAGCTCTTCAGCACTGTCCTGCAGGGACATTTATATCCTCAGCATAGACATGACCGGTTCCCTCTGCCCTTCCTACAGGAAGAGGATGGGCTGAAATTTCCAGCCTCTTACCATGGCATGGTGTCTCTGGGGACCAGCCTTTGCCCAGGTCTACCAAGAGTCACCTTATGAGAACAAAAGACACTCTTACTACCCAGAGAAATTCACAGGGTTAGTTCTGTATCAGTAATCAGGATTGAAAACCAAATGTTAGGGGGAAAAAACTCTCCTTGCCTCCCTACTTCTCATGACATCACAGAAAATTTAGGGGCTCTGTGCCAATAAGGGCAGCAGAAATAAAATACGTGTTTATTACGTCACAGTGTTGCCTTAGTTTATAGTTTTTACTGCTTTACCATATTTTTTTCTTTGATTACATTGAATAAAGTTCAAGACAGAACAGGACAAAGTTAATAAAAATAATAGTATCAAATGTCAGGTTTACCTTTTTGAATAAAATTTTGAGGTACTAGATTCAGGATGGCTTTGTAGTATTTACAATCTCTTCAGACATGCTTATTTTCTTTGATTGATTGAGATTTCACAGCTCTAAATTTCACCTACTTAACATGTACAGCTTGGTGGGGTTTTTTTCACTATTTTCTGAGCTATACAAACATCACTATAAATAGTTTTAGGATGTCTTTATCGCTCCTAAAAGAATCTCCACACTTAGCAGTCATGATTCCTGGTTTCTCCATTCCCCCAGCCCCTGGCAACCACCTACCTACTTTGTATCTCTACAAATTTGTCTTTTCTAGATATTTCTTGTAAGTAGAATAATGCAATAAGTAGACTTTTGTGGCTGGCTTCTTTCAGTCAGTATGTTCTTAGTGTGTGCATGTTATAACACACACCATTGCTTCATTCTTTTAATGGCCAGGTAATATTTCATTATATGGAATTGTGTTTTGTCCATTTATCGGATGATGGACCTTTTGTTTATATCCACTTTTGGTCTATTGTGAGTAGTGCTGCTATGAACATTGCTGGATGGTCTTGTGTAACACACATTTTCAGTTTTCTTGAGTGCATGCCTGGGAGCGGAACTGCTAGGTCATATGGTAACTCTGTATTTAGCATTTTGTGAAACCATTATCTAAAGCAGCTGCATCATTTTACAGCCCCATCTGCAATGTATGAGGTTCCAAAGTCTCCACATCCTTGCCAACACTTGTTATACACCTGCTTGATTGTAGCCACCCTGTTGGGTGTGAAGTGGTTCTCACTGTGGCTTTTGACTTGCGTTTTCCCATTGGCTAATGATGGTCACCATCTTCTCATGCAGTTATTGATTGTCATATATCTGCATTGGAAACTGTCCATTAAGTCATTGCATGGTTCACTTTATATTTGTGTTGTATGTCTTCCTGTTGAGTTGTAAGATGACCTGTTTCATTTTAAGCATATGTAAGCGAAAAAGTGAGTAAAAAATCAGAAATATTTTAAACATCCAAGAAAGATTTTACACAATTAGATTGCTGTTCCATGTATCCTGCTTTTAGGGATCATTTCTGGATAAATCTGACAGTGGTCGTGTATACATCTGTATATCCTAAATCTCTTTGTACCCATTAGCATAGGTGTAAGGCCTAGTAGGGAAGCACTTACTGGAGATAACTTGCTTACATTGAGAACATTTTGATATTTGTGAATTTCTCATATAAATTCAAAATTCATATGTGTACTTGCAAATATTTCACTAATTCTGTTGGAGGTTTTTTTGTCTTTAGCTAAGTTGTGTGGAAACTCAAAGAGATAAGTATCTCATTTGTGGTATTGTGAATTTTTCCAGAGGAAGAAACCTGGTTTTTTCTCCCTTGCAGAGAGTTGAAGAAAATTATCCTCTCTGTTTTTTAAATTATCATAATTGAATTTCTCCATCACAGATCTGTAAAGCTAGAGTATGTATAAAGTCATGTTTATTCATTTGATATTCTGAACATAAGTATACTAAACTTGATTATGTTAATTTCAGAAGAATAGCACATTAAGTTTAGAATTAGGCAAATACACACAAGTTGCAATTGTGTACATGCAGTGCTTATATTTCCAGGATAACATCAAATCATAGGCCCAAATCTAATTAGCAACTTCTTATTGGTGTATGTGACATACAACAGCTGACTTTTCTCACCTCTGTAACTGGGACACCATGAACAGATGAAGCAGAGCGCGGACGGTTAATCAGAGTTCTCCACCAGAATCCTTGTGCTTGGGGCAAGCTCCCGAGAGTCAAGGCAAGGCCAGCACAGCAGTTGTTCTGGGCCACATGAGCTAGAGGTCAAGTGCTTAGCAGTGTGCATAAGAGAGATGGTTAATTTTCAGATTTCCAGAAGTGGACCTCAGTGTTACAAATACTTTCACAAGTGCTGTCTGGTGTCCTAAATCTGTTCCAGCTCTGTTCGTTTCCTGGAGCTGCTCTAGCAAATTACCATGAACAGGTAGCTTACAGCAACAGAATTTTATCCTGTCACAGTTCTGGAAGTCTACAGTTGGGGTGTTGCAGGGTCACATCTCCTCTGAAGATGCTAGGGAAGACTATTTCCTTGCCTCTTCCTGGCTTTAGGGCCACCAGCAATCCTTGGTGTCTCTTGACTTGTGGCCCCATCATGCCCCTCTTGGCCTCTGCTGCCATGGGCCATCATCACCCGGAGTATCTCCTCGTGTCCTTTCCTCTGTCTGTAGGGCCACCAGCCCCTCTCCTCCTTCCTAACCCAATGTGACCACCTCATAATATGACTAGCTGCATCTGCAAAGGTGCCATTTCCACATAAGGTCATAGTCTAAGATTCAAATGGACGTGAGTATGGGGACGGAGAAAGTTGAATAGTATTCCACTAGCCACATCAATTTTCAGGTACAACTTTTTAAATGATTACAAGTTTTCATGTATGTTGCCTCCTAAACAAAATGATCTAACCAAACATGTCTCAAAACTTCAGGGAAGTATGTCTGTAGATTTCAGGAACCTACAAAATTCCACACAGAAATTGGTATTTTTGAAGTGCTTGCAATATCCTAGAGCACTTTTGTATGTGTGTTAAGCTCCTTTAATTGTTGGTACTTATTTTAGTAAATGTAATTTACTAAATTTGTTGGTAAATTCTTAAAAGTTTACCATTTCCTGCCTGGTACCATATCTATCTCCATTTCATGTCAAATGTGTAACTCTTCCTCATCCACTGAATAACTGACATTACACAAACTTCAGTTTTCTCATCTGAGAAGTGGACCAATAATTCAGTTACCCTACAGTTCTGTGATGGTTAACAAATTTCATAGCAAGCCTGGGAATTTAGCTCAGCAGCACTGTGCCTGCCTGGCAAGCACAAGGTCCTGAGTTCGGATTCCCAATACCAAAAAGAAAATCATATCAAGTACCAGTGTTATACAAATGTCAGTTCTTCTTTTTATGCCTTTTGCAAAAGTTCTTTTGGAGGTACACATACGTGTTTTGTCGTTATTACCAGAGAGGGTCTAGGGATAGACATACTGCAGACAAACATTTTCCCATAGAGAAATTTTTTTTAGGCGATCATGAAAATGCTTTCGGATTTATTTATTTATTATTGGTATATGTTTCTAGTACATCATGATTACATTCCTTGTGGAGAGTTGTGCATGTACATAACACACGTCAATTATTTTTTCACACTTCCCTCCCCCTCGCTCCTCACCTCATTTTTTGTTTGTTTGTTTTTGGTTTTTTTTTGGAGACAGAGTCTTACTTTGTAGTTCAGACTGCACTCACTATGTAACCCAGGCTGGCCTCGAACTCATGGCAGTCCTCCCGCCTCAGCTTTCCCAAGTATTAGGATTACAGGTGTGCATCACCATGCTCTGTCCTCTCCCGCCATCTCTTGATCGTATTCCCGTTCTGAGGAAGATCTGTCTCCCTGCTTCTTACTACCTGCCTTTATCTTGCTCTTTATATTCTGTGTTTCTCAAATGACTATTTTATGTTTCTTTATGGCAGGGTAGTACTACGTTGTGTGTACCATATTTTCTTTATCTATTCATCTCTTGATGGACAGATAGGCCACTTCCAAGATTTAGTTTTTATGAATTGTGCTGTTATAAACACGGTTATGCATGTATCACTGTAACATGATGCTGTCTGTAACTCTTTCAGGAAGATACCTAGAAGGGGAATAAATGGGTTGAATGGGGTTTCTAGTTTTTAGTGTCTTGAGAAATTCCTGTACTGATTTCCACAGTGGTCATACTAGTTCACATTCTCTTCAATAATGTAGAACGGTTCCTTTTTTCCTGCAACTTTGCCAGCATTTGTTATTGTTTGGCCTCTTGGTGATAGCCATTCTGTCTGGGATAAGATGGAGCTTCTTTGTTCTTTTAATTTGCATTTTTCTAATGGCTAGAGTTGTTGAACATTTTTTCATGTATATACTGGCTGTTTGTGTTTCTTCTCAGAAATGTCAATAATTTCTGTTACCCATTTGTTGTTGTTATTGTTGTTGTTTGGTTTAGTTTTTGTTTTTTGAGACAGGGTCTCTCTGTGTAGTTCAGGCTGGGCTCAAACTCATGGTGATCCTCCCACCTCAGCCTCCTGAGTGTTGGGATTACAGGCGTGTGCAACCATGCTCAGCAGTTATCCATGTTTTGATTGGGCCTTTTATGTTGGGGGTCTAAGTTTTTGAGTTCTTTATATATTCTAGATATTAGTTCTCTGTCTTAGGAATGCCTAGTAATTTTTTCCATTCTGTAGGTTGTTTTGTCACTCCATTGGTTGTTTTCTTTGCTCTGCAAAAGCTTTTTAATTTGATGAGATCTCATTCATTGATTTGGGACCACTGGACTTCTACTCAGAAAGTTCTTGCTTATGCCTGTGTCTTCAAGAGTTTTAATTTGTTTTGTTTTCCAGCAGATTAAGTGTTTCTGTTTTCATATTTAGACCTTTGATCCATTTTTATTTTAGTCTAATACATGGTGAAATATGTGGGCCTAGGTTTAAGCTTCTGCATGTGGATAGCCAATTTTCCCCAGCACCAGTTTTAAACTTTATTTTATTTCTTTTTCTTTTGTTCACGCATAATCTTTTTGATGATTTGTTATAGTCTTCAGTATCTTATTAAGGATTTGGGCCTGTAGTCCTGTTTGGGTTGGATCCTTCACTGGTTTTGGAATCAGGGCGATGCTAGTTTTCAGGAATAAGTTTGGCAGTGCCTCTCCCCTTTAATGTTACTAAGGAGTTTGTGAAGTGTCGGTATTAGATTTTCCACGAAGCTGTTGTAGAACTTGGTAGTGAATCCATCAGGACCTAAGCTTTACTTAGTTGGTAGGTTTTTTTTATTTCTGCTTCAATTTCATCGCTTTTTATGAGTTATTCAGGGATTTTATATATTCTTGGTTTTGTTTTGATAATTCATGTATATGTAGGAATCTATGCAGTTCTTCTGAATTCTCCAGTTTACTGGCATAAAGGTTTGCAATGTAGTTCCTAATAATCTTCTTGGTGTTGGCAGTGTCCATTGTGATTTCACCTGTTTCATCTCTAATTACGCTAATTTGGGTATTTTCTTTGCTTTTATTTTAAGTTCATTGGTACCATTTCGATGTACATCATGAGGACATTCATCGTAGGGGATTTGTGTCTGTACGTGATATACCTTGGTTCCTTTTGTTTCCTGTTCCCTGCCTTTCCCTTCACCCCCTCACCCCCTCTGCTTACAAAGCTTTGTTTCCACTTTCTCTTTCTTCTCTCATGTTCTTCTTTCCATCCCTTCCCTCTCCCGCCTCTGTGATTCCCCTTTCCCTTTGAATAATCTCTTCCCCTTTCACAGTGTCTATTATACATTTTGGTTATTTACACTCTTAGTTTCTCACACCAGGGAGACAATGCAATATTTATACATGTTTTTCTGATTTATTTTTACTTAAAAGTATGGTCTCAAGGTCCATCCATTTAGCTATAAATTTCTTGTTTATCCTTCTTTATGTCTGAGAAGTAGTCCATTGTATAAAAAAAAAAAAACCCATCTTTATCCATCCTGGGTTAATGGGCATTTGGGTTATTTCCAAGATTTACCTATTACAAACTGTGCTGCTATAAACATGGGTGCTATAAATTAATATCACTGTGCTGTGATGTTTTTAATTATTTTGGGAAGATAGCAAGAAGGGGAATAGCTGGATCAAATGGAATCTCTACTCCTAATTTTTGAGGAATCGTCACACTGATTTCCACAGTGGTTGCACCAGTCTACACTCCCACCAACAGTGAAGGATTTCTTTTTCCCCATAGCCCCTCCAGCATTTGTTATTGGTTGATTTCTTGATGATAGCCATTCTTTCTAGAGTGAGGATGGAATCTCAGTGTTTTTAATTTGCATCTCTCAAATGACCAGTGATGTTGAACATTTTTTCATATATTTATTTGCCATTTGCAGTTTTTCATCTGAGAAGTGTCATCGCCAATGCCTATTTTTAGATTTGGCCTTTAATATTTGGGGAGGATCTTATTTTTTTTTCAATAGATGTTTTTCCCACTCTGTAAGTTGTCTTTTCACTCTGTTGGTGATTTCTTTTGCTGTGCCAAAGCTTTTTAATAGGATGAGACCCCAGCTGTTGATTCTTTGTAGTATTTCACATGCATTTGGGGTTTTGTTCATAAATCTTTGCCTAGACCTACGCCTTCAAGAGTTCTGCCTATTCTCTCTTCCAGCATGTTTAGTGTTTCTGTTTTAACATTTAGATCTTTGGTCCATTTTTATTTTAGTTTAAACTAGTTTTAAAATAGTCGCACACAGTTTACCTATATGAGAGACATAGGTCCAGTTTTAGTCTTTGGCATTGGAAAACGAGTTTTCTAGTATCACTTATAAAGCAGCTATCTTTTTTCCAGTGAATGTGTTTTGCCTCTTTGTCAAAGATAGTGTGGCCGTGTTTGGAGTTGTTTCTGCACCTTCCAATCTGCTCCACTGATCCTCAGGTCTGTTTTTTCACCAGTGCCATACTGTTTTTATCACAGTAGCTTGTACTATAATTTCGAGTCAGGGATTGTGATGCCCCCTGCCTTGTCTCTGTTGCCTAGAATTGTGTTAGATGTTGTAGATCTCTTCTCTTTCCAGATGAATTCTAGGATTGTTTTCTCTAGTTCTGTGAGGTATGCTAATGCTGTTTGGATTGAGATTGTGTTAAATCTGTGTAACAATTTTGGAAGTATGGCCATTTTCATTACGTTGGTTCTTCCTACCCAAGAGCATTTGACAGTTTTCCATTTCCATACAGAAAGTTTTATTCACAGATGTATCATTACGAATTGCATGGAGCTGTAAACAATACAAAATCTCCAAATACCAGCACCCTACATAAGAATGCGTGTATCTCTCGCTTGTGAGAGGAGTGTAGAGGGGTCAGGCCAGAGCTCAGAGAGCAGCTCCCCAGCCATCAGAACAAGCCTTCTGTCCCTCTGTTGTACCAGCCAAGCCTGTAGCTTCCATGCACAGTCACTGCAGGTGAAAATGGCTACTGAAGCTCCGGCCATTGTGGTTGTGTTGCACACTGTAGGAGGGAAAGAAAACCACCTTGGTCAGCTGAGTGATGTCCCTTGAAGCAGCTTTTTAAGAAGCTTCCACATACCAGTACTACTTAGGCGTCATTTGTCCCGTGACCACACTTAACTACGAGTTAAGAGAGATGTGCTCTTTCATTTCACATCTCAGTGTCTCCGTCTGAAAGGGCAGGCTCTCTGACACAGAAGGGGAGATGTGGATGTGGTACAGGAGACCACACTGTCTGCTGTTTTCAGATTGTGTTCTCTGCTGCACAGTCCTGCTTGGGGAGTGAGGGGCTGGACCTGGAAATGAGCTATACATGTAGCCCTGTGTCCTGGGTGAAAACATGGTGCTTTCCCACAACAGCTATGCAAATGACTACCCATTCACACAGAAAACTGTCCTCCAAGCCAGAGAGAAAATGAACAACTTACACCTCTGTGTGATCACTTCGCGCTGTAGCTTGTGGTCCCTCTGGGTCTATGTATTCCAGGTGGGCAGAGCTAAGCTCAGAGGGACCTCCACACACCATTAAACTACAGAATCACAGCACCAGAAGAAGAGCAGTCCGTTAGGAATTGTGAGCAGGGACCTGTCCAGGGTTCCATCAGATGCCTTCTTTGGTGCCCTGCTGTGCCCCTCCGATGCCCAGCATGGTGAGACAGCACATGTTGCTCAGGGTCCCTTTAAGTGGCTTGGGTTTAATCATTCAATGCTTTACTTATAGACCCAGAACTACAGAAAATTACTCAATGCCTTGCTCAGCCATTTCATTGTGTGGGGTTTTAGACAATGAGACATGCATCACTGCTCTGAATCCTGTTTGAGATGGCAAGAAAAATAGACATTGCTTCACAATTTACAGCGCTTCCTGAGGGCCCCATCAGAAATTCTTTCTAGGTCCTAGCAAAGCAAATCACTGTAGTACTTGCTATATGTTGATGAATGTCAGAAAGAGTGAAATAAACAAACAAAAACATATTGAAATCAATATACTATGCAAAGTTAGCATTTAAGTGGCTGTACAGGTCCTCTCCCTCCATTCCCGTGCCAATAGCGCAGACAGAACATTGTCTGTTCAACTATAGGACTCGGATTCTTACTCTGCCCTCACATCAGAGTGCCGGATGTCTTCAAGCACGTCCTGCTCAGACGTGAATTGAGGGAGCTGCGGTGATGAAGGCCCTTTGGAGCACTGCTTCCCATCTCTGTTCAGGTGCTCATTCAGTGGGAACTGCTGGATGAGCCTCTACCATGTGCTGACAACCACACTCAGCACTGGAGCCGCAGAGTGAGTACGTCGCAAGGACCAGCTCACCGGGCTTGACCAAAGACAAGCTTGAAACTGCAGACACAGGCAGCTCAGCCCCAGCGCCTGAACCCGTCCCCAGACTTCTAAACTGGCAGAAACCCTGTGTGCAGTCTGCACCTTGGTGAGACAGATGTGCCCTGGGCCATCATCGCACAGTCAGTTAATTAGCCACATTGCCTCAAGGGTCATACACCTTTATCCCGGAGGACTCTGACTGGGAGGAACGAGTAGGAGGAGCGTGGAGGGTTAGCGGTGGGGAGGAAAGGCGAGAGGGGCCCTGGGGCCAGGAAGCTCTCAGGGGGAGAGGAAGCTGCTGGAGGGCTTCAGGGGGAGGCTGTAGTCCCCTTCTTGGCAGAAGCAGGGACTGTAACTTTCCAATTGGTGGTTGAAGAAAGAACTAGATGCAAGGCTGAACAGCTCACAGGATTAAAACTAAATAAATAAGTTCCTCATTTATAATTCTGCTTAACACAGAACATTTATAAAATGCAGCCTCTGGAAAAAGTGACATGAAATGCATTATAACATGTCATTCTCAGTCTTTTCCTAAAAAAAAAATGCAAGGAGCCAGAGATCAAAGGAAGCAGATGTTCAGGGGACGGTTGCATCTCAGGTCTGGGAGAGACAGGATGATGCACTGGGTTTTCATGTGAACTCTTTGGTCAGTTTCAGGTCTTCTGACCTACCTGCGTGTGGACTGCTTTCTTCAGGCTTGTAACCTGGCTTTCTAGTTTCACAGCTTGTCCTCCTCCCAGCTCATTGCCTGAACTTGAAGCCCTACTTTATTCTTCAGAGCAGCCCTAGCCTGTCTGCCACCAGCTGTCTCTTGCTGTTATCTGGCTTACACCAGCTTCAGTTGATATCAAAGGCAGAGGATTACAGGGCCATTGAGATCAAACAGAAAGCAAATTTGATGATGAACCAAGAGAAACAGGCCAGGGTTTGTCCCTAATGGGTCCATTCCATCCATTTGGGTGAATTATGCATGGGCGGACTTGGAGCTGCCAGCACAGGCTGATCTGCCTCTGGCTTAGTAAACCTGCGTCCAAACGTGGAAGACACCAAAGGCCACATCCTGACTGTAGCCTTGTGGTGCGCATCTGTACCCTCACTTAAAACCTACTAAAACTGGTTCAGCCCCCCATGGAGTATTTGCTAACCCTGGACCTTCCCTTGTAAAGTCCTATATTGAACATAGAGAACATTTGGAAATAAAACACGTATGACCAAGACTACTGGGGCTTTTTATGTTACAATTACAGAGAAACTATTTTTCGATTAATGCTGAGATTTTATCAGACCAACAGGCAGCTGGCTAATTTCTCAAGACCTTTCTGGCACCAGAAATGCATTGTGTCATGGAAATTTAGTTGGTCCACCGTGGTCCCCTGTTGGAGGAGGATCAGAGGGGCAGGTGCCGTATTAATTTTTACGTCAAGGATAATTTCATTCTTTGAGTATGCGAATGAGTCTTGTCCTACTCACTCATGGGCTCTTCCCTCATTCATTTTTATCTCCATGGTGTGTATGTTATCTGTACTCTCCACCCGTCCTCTCTATATTTACAAAGTAAAAGTACTTCATTTGGGTATTAGAAAAAGATTCTTTGGGAGCTTATTATTACTACTTTTTTAAAATCACAAGTTTAAACTCATGACTTTTAAAAAAAAACCTGTAATACCAGGTACAGCATTGAGAAAGCTTGGGGCTTTCAGAGATAAGCCGCAAACAGCAAGTAACAAGGAAGTACAAAATTTGAAGCCTTGCTCATGAATTTTAATAGTCTTCGAGTCAAGCAATTTTGTATTTATTTGGGGAGGTGCTTGCCTTCTGTTCTGTATGCCTCCCTTTTCAGAAGTGGCTAGGGTAAAACGCAGACCTTCGCTGGACAGCTGAAGAGAAGAGTTACAGCAAAGGCAACTGAGGCCACTTCCTCAGGTGTCCCTGTCCCTGCTTCCTCCCTTCTGCCCTGTCACCGGTCTACCCATCCACCCATTTATGCAGCCACCCACCCATCCATCCACATAAACATCTTCATTTATTAATGTCTAGGATCTTTACACTTCCCCCTCAGAAGCAGTAAGGAGGGGGACCCCTATGAATGAATATGGGACCATTAAGCATAGTTAGCTGTCACACACCCTCCCCTCACAAACTGAGAGAGTAAGATTTTACTTTCAGATTTACTCATGGATTTTTTTTTAAATGTCATAACCTCGGCAGTGTCCTCTGGCAACTTAAGTCACTCGGGGGATCTGGGGTCAGGAAAACAGTCCTGTGGTGAACTGTTGGTTACAGACATCAGGGCCAAATACAAAAGGAACCAAATCAGTCTCTCTCCATTTTCTTTCTCATCATCTGAATAAGCCCTTCCAAATTGCTCTCGGATTCTGGCAGGCATCTGCCGCTATGAGGGGCTGCAGGTTTCAGGAATCCCTAAAGCCAAATGTGTAGACAAAAGCACTGGAAGCTTGTAACAGCGAGAGCGGTCGCTGGCTCGGTCTGAACGAGGCTGTTGTATTTTTCCCCCCTGGCAGGAAGTGACAGTTGGATGTTGGCACTTTCACGTGGCCTATTTTCCCTGTGGGAAGTTTTAAAAAATATCCATTAAGGCTGGTTTGTATATGCAACTGAAGGGCATAATATGCGCCTCCGATGAATATCATTATCTGCATCCCTGAAATGAAAGCCTTTGAGGGGTGACTGTGCACGTTCCTCATCTCCACAGCTTTGGGCAGAGCTCAGCTACATTGAAACCGAGCCCTTTCCTCTGCCCCAGTCAGCATCGCAAGGAGAAACTTCACAAAGCAGACCTCTGGAAAGGCTTACTCGTCTGAAAGTTTGGAAGGTTTTAGGCCTCTGAAAGAGAAGAAAGGGAGAAGGGAAGCAGAGCAATCGGGCTCCCTGAGTTGTATCCACAAGACCTCCCTCTTTCTTTGACTTCCTAATCCTATCCTGAGGTCTAAAATAATGCAAGAAACCAGACAGAGAGGCTGGGGGTTGTTACTTAGGACCAGTCTGAACATCTGAGAAAACAAGCTTTGGGGGTAACTAAAACAAACCAACCAACCCTCTTAAACCAGCCGCAGTGACTATCCCATGGTTCCTCACGTAAACACAGTGGGCTCATGCACAGCACAAATCTGTAAACAGGTGCTCCCTGCAGAATGGATCATGCAGCTTTCACAAGATAGCCATTGCTCCGTGAGCTGTGTCACCTGTCACGTGAGTGGCAAAAAGCGAACCTGTCCATTCGCTTTTTTACAACAATGAAAGTGCCACTAAATGGGTAAAATCTGCAAAGCTGTTTAGCCACTGCTTATGCAGCCCCGTCAGCTCGTAGCCTTTCTTTTTTTAGATTAAAAAAACTAGCTTGTTTAAGATACTTGCCAAGATGCTCCATTTCCAAAGAGAGAGGATTGTCCCTGATCAGAAAATGGCTATTTCACCTCTAGGAGGGTAGAGGCTTAGAACGAGCAAGGGACCGCACGACCTTTCCAGCAAACTTGTTCTGAGAGCTGCTTGACCAGCGCTGCGTCTTATGGCCACCTGTAGCTGCAGGAATATCTGGGAAGTGTGTTTTGTCAGCTACACCTATCTGTTATCATCCCAACAAAAATTAGAAGTCAATTCCTAAGGGAATAAAATTCATGGATTTTGGTTGGAACTCTGGCAGTGTCTGATGTTGCAGTTTGGAGGGTAATCAGGTCCAGTGGATGAAAAGAGTGATTTCAAGAAGTCAAAGTGAGCGGGTCTCCAGTGGCCATATTGCCAACATGCATGGATTGTGTCCTGTTCAGGTAGCTCACTGTCAGCAGTCCTCAGGAAGTATGCAAACATTTGCTGTCCCTGGAGAGCCAAAATTTCTGCCCAACTTCTTCCTTAATTACTCTGTGCGTGTTTTGTAAAGGGAAATAGATCTATCTCACAGCTAACAAAATAGCCTTGGGGCTTGGAATACATTTTATCATGAAGTGTCTGAAAATAGCTCAGCTCTGAAGTTCCATCTTGAAGTTGTCCTCTGGCAATAGGGTAAAAATAAGTCTTTATCCATCATCAGCCCAAGTTTAGCCAGGCTCTTTCAGTGACTTCGTTCTAGCATGTACATCTGCTCTTGACCAGTCTTAATCTCTAAGAGCCAATCTGCTGAGGACGTAAATGTTCTGTGGAAAAGACTCAGGGTGACCTTGATGTTCCTGGAGAAGAGAGGCTCCCTTCTAGTCTTAAGATTTTAGATTGACTGAGATGTTCCAGTCACAATCTTAGAATTTCAGGGAGTCAACAGAACCAACCCAAGACAATGGCTGGATGTGTGAGTTGCTTTGAATGCCATTTTTCGGGGGTAATTTACATACTTTGTTAGGTCTTTAACCATCAATTTTTATTTACTATACTGGCTCTGCCAATATGTTCTCCATTAGCATTTTTTTATTTTAGGGAGAAAAGAACAAAAACAAAAGAACAAAAACAGACAAAAATAAAACAACACAAAAACAATAAAAATGATACATAACTTCTTAAAAATGGTAGGAAATTAACAATGGTTGTTGTATTACATATTGCTATCTTCAAAGTGGAATTCAGGCGTATCCTAAAGTATTTCTTTGGAAGATAATCAACATCATAATTTAGTCCTTTGAGACATTTTAAAAATATACTTCATTTCCTCTCCAGAGGCCTAAAAACCCCATTTTTCTTAGTCTTTGTACTTAAAGACATACCTTGCTGTAAGCAAGTTAACTCTTATAAAACCTATGACAATCAATGCCTCTCACCTATTGGATCACCTAATATTTAATAGGAGGATCTTTGGTTGTACTTAGGAAATAGAAATCATTTTGAGTCTTCCTTTAAAGGCAATTTCTTTACAAAGTCTCTGTTTCTTGGAGTGGAAGTTAAAAGAAAACATTATTTAAAATCTCAAATCTATGCTGCACAGATGGAGTAGGATGTACTTTTCAGGACAGGTATCTGTAGCTAATCAGGTGGTTGCTTTGAAAACTCTGAAAATGGCAAGTAAGGGCAAGAACTAGGACCTCCCCTAGGTACATGTATTTCCCGCTGTGATCAGGAAAATCTCTCTGGAAGCCGTATGTTTGGATGTGTCAAAATAATGCCTGATCCTTAAATATATTTGCTATGTTAAACCTCATCATGGTTTACATCTAAATTCACAGAGTGAACATTAGGAAACAGGTCTTAGAACTAAGTAGAATGATAATCACGGCAATATAGCAGCTGCCTTCTTGCAGACCCTGGTGAATACTGAGTTGTTCTAGTCAATTGCATGCAAACAATGGCCATGTCCATCTGTAATCTGAGAAACGAGATTAACAATCACTGGAAAGCTGATTACAAAGAGATACATTTACAATCAGAATTTTAGCCCAGCAGAGCAGATGGAAGCTTCCGAAGATGGCTCACTTCAGTTAATCCATAATAATGGCCTAAAAGATTTTTTGAGGTGGATGGTGGTAAGATTTGACCTCTGTCGTTTACCTTCCCTTTGGATGGTGCTTTTCCTTTTGATGTGGGTAAGTGACATCCTCAGAAATTAAAATATCAGAGCAATACTTGTCAGATGTTTAAGCTCAATAAACTTGAGGACACCAACTTTTCCCAGGAAACTTCTGGTGTGTCAGAAAATGTGCCACAAGTTCTACAGCCCTGTCAGCCTCCTCTCCGCATGATCTGGAGGGCAAACAGTGGGGCAGGGTTTCTTCCCTGTCTTCTGCTGTTGGGGAAGCCTGACTCCTTCCCATTCTGAGGTAGATGACTGACGCGCTCCTTCTTTGCACCCCAAATGGCTGTCATCGACGTCGTAACTGGAGAAAAGGTTTACAATGGTCCTAAATGGGTAGCATGACTAATACTTAACTCTTCTGTCCTTAAATATCAACCTCAATGAGAAACGTTTTGCCCACATGTAGGTAAGCTCTTTAAACTAGATATACATCAATAAATGAGAGGTCTGTGTACAGACCTTAGAAGGCTGACTTGTAAGGTGTCTTCATTGAATGGCATGCCAGCAGGAGATAACAAATTGAAGGGGACAGCTTGTGTTGAACATTGCTGTCGTCCTGATCTTCACTGAGCTCCCAGAAGGTCTGAGGTGTCGTCCCTGATGGCCCAGAGTGCATGTCCGTTGGGAGGGAGTATAAGACTCGGTCATTAAGCAGGTGTTCATTCTGTGCAGGCCCTATGCTGGGGACTTGGGGTTCAGCTGGGAACAAGGCAGACCAGGTGTCCTCCACTCATGCAGTTTTATTCTACAGAAAAATATGTAAAATATAAGTAAAAACCAAATAAGGAAGAAAATTTTAATTAAGTGGTATGAAGAGATTATGAGGACTGCAATCTGGATAATCTGGGGGGCTCCTCTGATGGAAGAGTCAAGGGAAGCCCAGAAGGAGGGGCTGACACTGAGCTGAGTCCAGAATGAGGAGCCAGGCATCCTTGTACAGAGCTGGAGCACCTGGTTCTAGGCAGGCAGAGAGCAAGTGCAAAGGCCCTGAGGTGGGAACAGATGAAGGATATTTTCCAAAAACAAAGATACTTTATAAAATTTTTAGAAAATGGTAAGCATGTTAAGAATAGGTTGTGGAATCAAAAGAGGGAGCTGGGCAGAGTGGATAGAATTTCAAGTTTGAGCCCCGCCTGAGCAACTTCGTGATGTGGTGAGGCCCTGTCTGAAAACGAGGCGGGAGTGGTCAGTGCAGAGGTCCTGGCTCAGTCCCCAGTACTGGGGGAGCGGGGCTCAGGAGAAGAAGGCTGAAAGGAGGAGTCAGAGAGGTCTTGGGGAGTAGGTAGGCTGGATAGGGGCCTTGCGGCATGTATAGAACCTGGGCTGAGAAGAGGTGGGGGAAAAGGGAGAAGGGGTTCCCAATTCAGGACGTTAGGAGGGTGAACCGAGACACCAAGGCAAGTGTTGGGGAGTCTGCGGTGGGGAGGAAGGCTGGATGATTAGACCCTACCAAATGTAGCTAGACTAGGTAGGCAGTGGGGAGCCCTGGAGATGCCGGAGCGAGGGAGTGGTGCCAGGCTGGCAGTGAGTCACGAGGGGCAGCGTGGTAGGGATGGACATGGAGGGAAGCACAGGAGACCACAGAAGCAGCTCTGAGGCCTGGCGTAGGTGGGTAACGTGGGGTTCACAGGAAAGGGAAATCCCAGAAGAGAGACCCAAGTAGTATTTGCGCAGGCACCTCTACAGTGGGAAATCCTTCCCCATTGATGTCTACCACTGTGTCGCTTTGGGGAGGAGGTAGGGAGAAAGGATCATAGACTTGAAAAGCAAAATGTCACCAGGAAGGGAGTTCTGAATTTGCAAGCACAGTGGCCACCAGCCACCAGTATTTATTTGAATTCAAATGAATTACAAGCAAGGGAAATTTGCAAACAATTGAGGTCCCCTGTACAAGTCCCCGCATAGCAATAGGTAGCCAGTGGCTGTGTTGTTGGACAGTGTGGGTATAAGACGTTCACTGAATTGGAGGAGGTACTGTTAGCATGGAGCCAGCCTGTGAGTTTTTTGATGAACAAACCCCCTTCACCTTTCTGTAGATCATGTCAGAGTCTCCCGTGGCATTTTGTGTCACCAACTACGCTCCTGTTGAAACTCCTATGTGTGCAGAGCATATCCAGTTACGGATACGGGTTAGTTCTTCATGAGATGGCATTGGTTTGATGGTCAGGTGCTTGACAAAGAACAATGGAAAAATCCCTCTCCGGAAAGAGAATGTTTCCAGGGATCTATGGTGCAGCGTGTTGCAGGGTAGGGGCTGCATTCTAGCATCTAATCCGGCAGAAGTGCAGTGACATCAGGAGTCCTCCCCAACTTTCTAGCTTGCATCCCTGGATGTCATTCTATTCCCCTCTAGTGGAATTAACGGGTATCTGTCTTGGGCTCCAGCTTGGATGCTTTTGCTATACGTAGTAGGGAACGTGGGCAGAATGAAGATGTCAGTATCACTCAGGCCATTATCACCACAGGCTGCTGCTTTACATTTTGTCTATTCTTAGAGGAAAAATAACCTTCAGCTTTATGGCTATTTGAATTATGTGGGGAAAAGGCATTTATGCTGAATCTCATTGTTGATCCTGATGCCGTATGATGAGCTCAGAATTAGAGTTCAACTGAGTCAAAGGTGTGGCTTGAGGTCCTGATCTTACCTCTCAGGAGCCATAGATTGTTCTCAAATTGTTTACTTTTCTGAGCAGCCGTTTCTTAGTCCTTAAACTGGGGGCTGTCCTTTGACCCCTCGAGACCTTATCTCAAGGTAAAAAGAGACAACGCAAGCCCTTTGGGACTAGATGGACTCCCCATTTACGTGGCCTCATCGTCCCGCATGCTCCTGACAGCCTCTTTTGGGAGACAGTGGGTAAATAGGTAAAGTGAGCCTACATTTCCAAACCTTCCGCGTCCAGGTGGAGCCTGGGGTCCTAGGGTAACTTTTCAGTTGGTTTCATGGGCCCACACACTACCATTTAGTTTGGCTGCAGTCCCTTTTCCCTGTAAATATTGAGTGTGTCTAAGGTTGCACTAATAGGAAAAAAGTAAATTTTTATAAGCGCTGCCAGTTACGGTATTTCCGTATCCTCCAATAAAAGGAACATCCCTAGAGATCTATGTGCAAATGCGTTCAAATGTCACATCCTCCTCCTCTCCGTTCCAATCACCATTTCACAGCCTCCCTCTGCAGAGGAAAAAAATTAGCAACAAATTGAAGCATTTGTCCCGGTAAATAGCGTGGATTTTCTACCTTTATTTTAGTACCACTGTGTCCCACAAGTAGAAACATTAGTATACGAACAATGATACTTTGGTAAATGATTGTTTCACTTTTTTAAAAAGCACCACAGAAATGACTTTCACATTTACATAGTGGGTTTCTGCCACCTGAAGGGCAAACTTCACATATTTATGAAAGTAGAACAAATCATGCCAGTGGGCTGGGGCGTGGGCCTGGAGGTCTCCAGAGGGGGGTCTCTCCATGAGGACTACTATTTTTGTCATGTTTTTAGATTGAGTTCTGGGAGCATTGCTTGGGATGCATTTAAAGTCACGGTTGGAGGAAAGTACATTCGTGTTGCCTCCTATTGCTTAAGAGCGCGGAGAGAGGCAGGAAGGGGGGCATCGGATCCATGCTGGTGTGCACTGCACAGCCACCGGCACGCTGCAGCCACGGGCAGAGATGCTCGAACATTCATGAGGAAGCAGAGGGCCAAGTTAAATGCTGCAGAGGCCAAGGCCCAAGTACTGCGCACTGCGGTGAGGTCAGTATTTTTCATGAGAGACAGCAAGGCGCAAGGGTTTCCTACTCCATCACATCTATAAAGCCTAACCTAGAGCATCAGTGTGAAGTTAAGTGCCTAGGAAACTCGGAGCAGGCTAGAAATATGTGTTTGCCTGCTTGCTGAGTTTATAAATTGCTCTACCATTTGTATGGCTTCAGATCAATCCTCCTTAACTCACAAATGGTTGCAGATTCACTACAATGATGGAATCTTCATGTTTTCTCAGTTCCTAGTTTTAGAAAAGGAATGAGAGGGTATCAATAGAAACAAACTTTTGAGGACCAAGAAGCTTGTTGAAGTTGCAGAAAGAAAATGTTGACTGTCCATTTATGGAGGTTCGGAGTGAGCAGATGGGGAAGCTTGATCCATGGACAAATACCCAAATCTACCAGAAGTCAAGGAACACCAAGAGCTAGCATATAACCTTCCAGCTAATGGAGACAACTGGTTACTTTTGAGCTTATCCAGAAGGCTCAGCACCCATCCAGTATAACCGGAGCATCTGGATCAAAAGCAAACCCCTGCCTTCTAACGGATGGCTGGCTTTAAATTTAATAGTTTGTGTTCATCTATTTAGTTCAAGATTTCCACATCTGTCTTTTATCTTAAGGAACTGACAAGACTCTTACAAAGTGTGTGCTCCTAAATGCTCTGGTAATGTTGTAAAAAAACTGAAAGAAATTGGGGCTTGGCTAAATCAGTTATAATATGTACATATAATGAAATATGATAGGTGTGTTACTGCTTTATATTTAAAACATGAAAAGGTGTTTAAGGTGAAATGTTAGGTTAAAAAATGAAGCAACCAATGAGTTTCAGTGTGATCCTTCCTTCCTTTTTCTTTCCCTCACTCCCACCCCGTCTTTCTTGCTGAATGAAATATCTTCATGGAATGAAATATACCAAAATGTTAATGTTCTTTTGATTTAACCATCTTAGGCAAATTTAACAAAACTATACCTAGTTTTGCTATAATGAATATGATTTACCTATGTAAGTGAACATGTGAATAAAAAATTGAAAATAACCTTGAGCTGCACATTTCTTAAAAGTGAGGTCTTAAGTCAAGAAGTTTATTGAGCATCAAGAATTAAATTTCTTTTCCCATGGCTGGGAGGGTTTGCTGTTGGGAAGTGCTGTGTAGGAGCAGTGAGCAGTATGTATAGAACATCACAGGTACCTAAAGAAAGAATCCTACGCTTTTGGACTTTACAGTTATAAAAAGACAGGGTTACACCTTCTGCCTCTTCTGTGTGTTTAATCAGTTGAACAATACCAGCTGCTGGGGAACCTTCTACCACTATCATAAGGCAGAAAAGTCAACCTCCTTGCAAATAATGTCATACTTTTTCAAGACCGTTACAAAAATCAGTGCACAACTCCAGGCATTTTGTCAAGCGACTGCCATGTATTAGGCTTCAAAATTTGTCCCAGACTATCACAGAATAGCAGACAGGGCACCTCACAAAGCAACCCAGTTCTGTCTTTGCTAGGTTAAACCAAGTTGATGGGATCTTGAACACTCTTGAATACATATGTTTCCATTTATCTCTGATTTGGTCTCAGATAGTCCTGTAAATTTGGCCATGAACTTTTGTAGGAGACACGTAGCCAGGATCTGGCAGGGATCCACAGAGTTAAGGTGCTTCTTGTATTACTATTTTATTTTCTTTTTGAACTAAGGCAGTAGAACTAACGAAATCTGTACTTAGCATGAACGTTGTTTGGTGCTAGAAAAAAAAATGCTGTAAAGCCCTAGTGGTGAACATATCAGTGGTGGGCAAGGGTAAGGGGTGGGAGGGTATGAAAATAAGGAGGGGGGCCTCTGGGGAACGTTTTGGTGGTGATGGAGCACTCTTGTATCTTGAGTCTGAATGTGATTAAAAACCTCATAGAACCTATGTACACACATGCAATAAGCCGATGTAAAAACCGAAGTCCACCCATAGCAGTGAACCAATGTCTGTTTCTGGGTTTGACCGCGTACTGCAGTTATGTGAGAGGCCGTCACTGGAGGAGGAAGTTCATGGGAACTCTCTGCACTGTTCTTACGACTTGTGAGTCTAAAGCTCACATATGAGGATAAAAAATTTTAAATAACTTTTTAAAAAGTGATACTTTCCTGACAAGATTTGTGTTCTCAGTGTTCTCAGAAAGCTAGTGAAAGTAATCAGCACACTTAATTGAATGGGCAAAAGGACAATATTTGAATGATTTTCCTTAGAGGAGTAAAATTTTCCATTGAAACAAAAACTTCCATGAACCCCTGAGTACATCATGCAGACAAAGAAATAAAGCAATAATTGTGCAGAATTGTATGACTGTCCCTTTGTTTTGCCCTTAAATGTAAGAGGATCATAGATCCCACACATTGCTGTATGACTTTTAGCTCCTCACTGGAAGCAGAGCATCCCTTACCTAGAATGAGACTTTTCTGCAAGGTGAAGTTGCCCCTTGCAACAACAATGAGCAGATTGCTTGTTCAGGTCCACCTCTTGTTTTTATTTATTTCTTCCATGAAAATGGTATGTCCTACACAGGACTTGACCCTTCATGTCTTTGTCCTGGGTGAGCAGACAGGTTCCCATACCTGCAGCCACCAACATATAACATGAAAGAAGAATAAGCCCGGCCATGTGTCCTGCTCTGGCCAGTGAGATATGAGCAGAAATGATGATACCATTTCCAAGGACAAGATTTAGTAGCCATTGCATAGTTCTGACCTTTCTTCTTCCTCTGCCATGAGACTGGTTCTGTCCTAGGTAGGTGCTTTTCTATTAGGAAGGTCCCAAGGTAAAAGTGAGAAATAAATCTGTGTGTGTTTAACGGCTGAGGCTTAGGAGTGTTTTCTCTCTGTACCATAACCTGGTCCCTCACCAGCTGAGACCAAAGAGTCTTCACCACCTAAGCAGATAGTAAACAGTAAATGTTTGAAGAATTTGACAGATAAGGAAATAACCTTGTTTTTTAAATGAGTTATGTTTGAGCTTTATGATGTGAATATTTACGCACTAAAACATATTATAATATCAGAATTCCATACTAAATCATCAAAGATTCTTTCTGGAAATTGAATGCTGTAATGGATGGAGCAAAAATTGACAAAGATCAGTGTCTTAAGATGATGGTGACATATAAAATATGTTACAAAATAAGAAATTGATCATAATTAAAGCTTGGGATGAAGGTCTCAGATGTATCGATGACTAGGGGTATCAGATATCTTCCTCATCATCTCATGCAGATCACTTCTTCATGCCAGACTGCTAGACAAACTGCAGGCAGGGCCCATCCATTACCAGATATAGCTGCTGTGCCTCAGTTGCTCAAACGTGCACAGTCATTCTCTTCAATGGCATCTTGAGAGTGAGCTAAAATATAACCAAAGGATTTGGATAGGCTTCGTGGCCATTTGAATTACATAAAAAAATTATGAATTTATCTTTTTTCTTGTCTAAATCATTTCAGATGGTGTTAAAAGTCTCCTTTCGCTTTGGTCGCTGAACCTTGTCTGTCCCCACACTCCCCAGAGGCATTTTACTTATGAGTTTAGCAAGAGAAATGCTATGTGATTGTTCTGTGTGGAGGTGGGGGGTATTTTCATTTCTATTTTTGACATAAATGTCATTCTGCTTTATATTTCATTCATGATTTGTTCTTTTCATTAGACAATAGATCTTGAAGACCTGTTCATGTGGTTAAAGAAAGTAGCTCATTTGATTTAACTGTTACGTAGGATTCCACATTATAAATATATTACAGTGTGGTTATTGCCTTGCTGTTGGAGATGGATCTAGAATTTTTAAAAGACTTTATTGCTTCATATTTAACAATGACAGCATCTTGGTTAGCTGAAGAAAGAACTCTAAGAATGCCTCTACCAGTAGTCTGGTTTGACAAAGTAGTCCAACTGTAAATATATTAATCATCAGGAAGAAATGGGGGGGCTGGGGATATAGCTCAGTGGAATAAACGCTTGCCTAGCAAGCGCAGGGTCCTGAGTTCGATCCCCAGTACCACAAAAAAAAAAAAAAAGGAAGAAATGGGGTTAGATTACAGATCAGAATCAAAAACTGTCGACAGTAACGGAAACTCCTTCACTGTCTCTCAGAACAGGCACCATTCCTAAGACCAGTCTGGGTAAAGGCACAGAAAGTTCACAGTGAAGGCTAGATACTCACCCAATAGCCTGAGAAAGGCTGCAGGAACCCAGATTAGGACCTTAGATCCAGTGTAACAGCTCCAGTGATACCCAGGTCCCATAAAATCATCCTGACTTTAATAATACTCTCATTTTTTGTTAACAAAAAACTTAAAGAATAGGAATTTTTCTTGTCTCATAGTTTTTTTAAAAAAATTCTGCTTCCTAAGGAAGTTAAGATCACAATAGTGGTGCCAGCTTCGCCCTGGGAGCAGTGTTTATATGGTGTTGCTTATGTAGTCAGCATGTGGGTGACATTTAGACCCAGGCTCGGCTTACGAGTATGACTCATGAGAACACATCAGATGGCAAAAGCAGGGAATTTTCCTTGGTATTTAGATGGAGCAGCTTGAAGAAGCCACACTGCTCCAGGCTCTTAAGGAAGTCAGACCCCAGAGCTTTACGCCCATAAATACTGTCTGTCTCAGAAACTCTCAAAGCCAAGCCCTCAAGGACAAACATTTTGGAGGTGATCAGATGCAGGCAAAAAAAATGTAAGCCAGCACAACCTCCACCCAAAGCCCTGCCGTTATTTTACTCACATTCAAAGGGCAAAGGGAGCGATGTCTGTTCACATAGACACGTCCTTCCCACAAACCCTCGCTGCCTGCCCCTGAAGTTCACAGACAGCAGTCCCTCTAGAGGCTTTACTCTGCGCATGGCCAGATTAGTCTCAATCCTCAAAGGCTGAGATTGCAAACATACCTGGAATTTGCCTCCCAGATGGTAATGGGGGGACAGTATGGCAGGGAGGCACCTCGGAAACCCGAAGCCCGCTCAAGCACGAAAACACTGTGCAGTGGGGCCCCGCGGGCTTGTTCTTAGCTGGTCACACCTGATGGTGGTCGTGATGCTGCCGAGGACAGTGAGGGAGGAAGATTGTGAAAAGCCTGGATAGGAAGGTTGAGCAATGGTTCCCAGGGCGGCTAATTAAGGCTCTAGATCGTGAAACCAAGACATGAGAAACAGGCGAGCACATGCTTTCAATAGAACTTGGTGTTTCTGCTCAGCGTTTTTTCCTCAGGAACTCCAGATTTAGACTGTGGGTTAGACTTTATTTGTGCCAATGAAAAGGCACAAAACCTTCATTTCCAAAGCCTTCATTTCCCCCCAGCCACGAATATGCAGAAGCATCCCTCTTTTGCTATAAGGTACTATCAGGCCTGTGACACGCGGTCACAGTTTCGTACTTACCAAGAGGCTTCCAGTGTCTAGAGAAGCAAAAAGCTAACAGTTGCACATATTTCTGCAGAAGAAAAATGCTATTAACTTTGTCATTTGAAAGGGTGTACCCCAGCCACCTCTATGTGGCATTTAGTACAGCCACACCTAACATACGTGTGGAGTGACTTGTAGATTCCTGTAGTGAACAGAGGTAGAGCATGCTTTGGTCAGGATTCAGTAGTGGACTTTCATAGACAATCATTCAAGATCCAGCACATAAGAGACCAATATGATGTTAGAAGATGCCCAGATGGATTTCTGTACTCAGGTAGTTTTACGGCCCCTGTGGAACCTTTCGTTTGTTTCCTTTTTGTCTTTGGTGTTGAGGGAGCTCAGAAATAAAGTTCATACTTATACCTTGATGTCCCCCCTTGGTGCTGGGATAGCTACTAATTTGGCAATGTTCTTTTTTTCCTGTCTTTTATACTGGTGAGAGAGAGCCAGACAGACAGAAAATAAAAGGGGACGTACACAGAATAATCATTACAAGTGGCGGAATGTGATAAGTGACGTTGAAAAGATGGAAATAAGATGCTCTAGAAGGTCAGATGGGGGAAGAAAATTGTATCCGTTACTGACATCTGGAGCGGCTTCCTGGAGGAGGCGGGAGCCTTCCTAGGTGTTCGGCAGGTAGAGCCCTGGCAGGAGGAAGGGGTTTGGCAGATGGAACAGAGCCATGAAGCGAAGCCGGGGTGCTTCTCCACGTGAAGGACTGGATGCCGGGCTTCAGAGATACTGGAAGGGATCCTAAGACCGCTCAGAACTCGGAGACAAGCGACCCTTGGACGTGAGCCCACTCGAGACTCAGCTCCTGCAGGGCCCAGCACCTCTCCATCCACCTCCCTGGCCACACAGAGCCTCCTGGGGACACGACAGGAGTCATGGTGTGTTTCATTCGGTGGCTGTCAGGAAAGCTGCTCTCAGACCAGCAGGGGAGAGCTTGTGTGTTGAGGTTCTACATTTGTTTTGTCTTTCTGTGTCCCAGCATTGCCTGGAAAGTCAAAGCCATCACACCTCGGTCTCCTGTGATCACACTGGGCTGCACCCTCAGTCAGGATGGGCCTCAAAATGACTTTGTTTTGACAGACTAGTCAAAAAGGTTTAGAAACAGCATGTTTCTCTGACTTAGAAAAATAGCTTTCTGACTCTACCATTCAGCTACATCTTTAGACTCATCTTCCCACAAGCCCTTAGTGTGAAATCCAGTGGGTTGTGCATTTCCTGAGCAAGCAACAGATGCTCCTTTGGTGCTGTCTCGTTGAGTTAGTGGTATTTACCCAGCAAGTATTGCCGGAGTCGCTACCGTAGTGTTAATTCTCTCCTTGTGTAGTAAAAATCCTTGCCTTGGAATTGTGCACAGGAAGTGTGGTGAAGGCCTGAAGTCTACAGTAGTGGCAGTTACCCTGTTCTGCAAATGTCCTGTGGTCATGTAAACAGCCTCACTGGGAAATCTGGATGGAGAGTATATGGGAACAGGCTGTACTAGTTTTGCAAATTCTTGTTAGTTTTAAATAATTTCAAAATAAAACTATTTTTTTACTAGCAAACAGAACCAAAGAGACTATACAGGACCATTGTTCTCACCTATAATTTTAGCAGTGGTCTCCCCCTTTCATCTTCTTCCGTCCCCATCCTCAGCGGCCTCTGACAACTGTAGGGCACTGTGAAATCCTGTTTTTAGAATGTTCTTCCCACCGACATGTTCATGGTCCATCTGTGGCGATCAGGGCCCTCAAAAGGAAATGACCTCCCTCCCCAGTGGCTATGGATAGAAACACAGAGCCCAGGAGACCTTAGTTCCAGTTGCTCCGAACAAATCATGAGTCATAGTTCTCTAGCTCACACTCATTTCTTTTGCCAGCCCAGGTCGATTCATCAGACTGGCAGAGTCTCCTGCCTTCCACTTCAGTGGGTAGAGAGGGAATCGTTGTACAGGGCGGTGGTCTGGTTGGCCAGAACCTTCACATGTAACACTCAGGGCCATTGCCAAGTGACCTCCTCAGAAGTACAGCTGTGGGGTACAGAGAGCAGGAACCCAGGAGCGAAGAAAGACTCCCCAAGCTGCTGCCTGCTGAGCACCAGTGAGGAATGACACTGACTGTCTTCCCTTCTCCTTCCGTTCAGTCCCAAGTCACTGGAGTATTTGGGGGAAGCTTTAGACACCTGAAGTTTATTCCAAAGACAATAGAATAACTGCCTCACATTTGTCTGGCAGTTCTGAGTTGATCTCACCTCCAGCTGCAGGCTGTTTTTATTTCTGCTTTTTATATTAGTGACATACATGCCTTTCAAGGTCACAGAGTATGGGGGCAGGAGTCAGAAGGCAACCCTCCAGCATCATGATAAATCCAGAATACTGTGCTTTTTACAAGAGACTGCCGTGTTCTAAACGGTGGCCTGGGTGCTTGTGAAGTATCTGTACCTACTTCATGATCAGCAAGCAGATGGCGGGATTATTACTGCCGCTGTTGTAACTCCTAAGCAGGATCTTTGGCCACGTGTGTACTTCTGGGGTGTGAAGGACTCCAGGACTTGGTGGCTCTCCAGATTCACACAGGAGGTGGAAACGGTGGTTTCCTGTCTTCCTACACCTTCCACCAGTTAGAGCCTGAAGATGCCATATGGATGGCAGATGACTAAGACTTAGGTTTTCCTGAAATTTGAAGCGCATTGCCCATGGGCCAGATCAGTAGAGATCTACGTGACAGTCAACTGGCAGGACAGCCACCCTGGGGCTACCTGGCACACATGTACTCCGGGGGGGTTTGAGTGAACTGACATTAATTATTTACTGCCAGTTGTTGATGCCTCATTTCTGCAGAAAAAACTGATTGCATTCTTTCCCCCAGCATCTTCTTTGCCCTCCACATTAGACAACACAACCTTCACTGTCAGTGTGGGTATTGTCAGTTGGTGCTGATGCTAGCCTGTGCCCTTGACATTCTTCTTCACATCCTGGGCGCTGGGAAATTCAATGACCTGCATTAAGAATGGAGGCCTAAGTCCATGTCTCAATAGTCACAGCTGCCCCTTACTAGGAAAAAATCATCTTTTGATGAGGGTTGTGACTCTTCACACCCACAGAGCTCTTTAAGAGGTAAACTAGTGGCCTTTTCCAAGAATGTTGTTAATCCCTTGCACATATATTCAGCTAGTACCTGTTAGGTCCTTACCTAATATCTAAATGTCTGTTGAATGAACTTCTAGAGTGGTGATTCTGTCTTAGTGTGCCTGCCCATCTTAGGATCTCTGGAAGGTCCTGTTAGAACACAGATCGGAGACTCCTTCTACTGAGTTTCTGATTCAGTCTGTCAGGGGAGAAGAAACAAAATTTCCATTTCTAGCAAGTGTCAGGAGATGTGATTTGATATAGGGAGGGCCCCTTAAAAACCACTGTCCTAAAGCAGGAATTGGCAAACGTTTTTGTAAAAGAAAGATAGATACAAATATTTTAGGCTTTGAGGCCTGCCCAGTCTCTGTCAACAACGACTCACCTCTGTCACTTTAACCACAGAAAATAGGTAACTGAGTGAGTGTGGCCACGTTCCAGTAAAATTTTATTTATGAAAACAGATGGTGCACTTCTTTCAAAAAACTATGTCACGAAGTAAAAATCTTAGAAGTGGACAAGCCAGATCTTTATTCTGGATACATCTCTGAAAGCTCTCTGGGTAAGAATGAGATGCTGGTCGAATCCTAGCCACTGCATTCATGAGCTACCTGACTGTGGAAGGTTATTAACATCTCTATAAAAGGACATAATGATTGCACAATGAAAGATAGGAATGCTGGCTTTTTATCAAATCTGCGTAGTAAGTCCAGGAGTGTTTGGTTTATCATTCTGTAGTCTTAGACTGTTCTGCTGGGATGGAAGGCAGCCAAAAGGTAAATCAACTTACAGTTGGAGTCATTTTGGGAATTCCTGTAGATCACTGACACTGAGACTCTTAGAAAGTCAAAGCCAAGAAAGGCCTCTGTGTTTCTCTTTGCCTTGGAAAGCACTGCATGAGAGGAGAGTTCAAGCATACTATGTCCAAAACTAAGCTATCGGTCCCCTGCCCTCCCCAGACCCTGCCCCTCTGGTGTTAATAATGGCAACTCTGTCTTTCCAGCTGACTAGGCCACAAAGAGTGATTCAGGAGGCTGAGAATGTGCCCTGATATGGAGATGCTGAGTATGAAATGGTTTTGTAGTTCAAGCAAAGCATAGAGATTATTTGGCTCAACCTTTCACCTTCTACCTATTCACGAACAGAGTCCTGAGAAGCTTGAAGCTTACCTCCTCTGTGTGCGTGGCACCCACCCTGCATATAGCATCATACTTTATAAAAATCCATTTGTTCTGTCCTCATCACAATGACAGAAGATGTGCTGCTGATTTCCCAGTTTGCAGATGAGGCAGAAAGGACAGTTCCTTTGTCCAAGGTCATGTTTCTGGGCAATAGCAGAACTTGGGCCAAAACTCTAGAATCTGGGCCCTTGTACCCCTGTGGTATGGTGTGTACAGTACTGCCTGTCTGTCTGTAATCTCTCTGTAAATAGAGGAACAGAAACGTTACTTAGAAAAGCAGATGTCTAATTGCACCTTTTGCACTTTGTAGGTAATGAGCATTCAGTGGTACTGGGGAAGGGTATTTCAATGCATTCCTGGGTTTCATCTGATCTGACCATGCTGTGTTTCCCCCACACAAATGTCAGTAGTGCTTGGGACGTAGTGCTGAAGCAGCGTGAGGTCCCCTTGAGTTCAGATGTGTGTCTGGTTTCACAGTGTACTGTGTTTCTGGAAAACTTGTACAAGAGACTTCCTGAAGGATCCAGATCCTGAGTCATTCCGTTCGTCTTTAAAAACAGCCCAGTTTTGTGGCTCCTCTTTGCCAAAGTCTATTCTAGGCACTGGAGAGCCAGAAGTATTGAATCCTTTAAATACTGTGGTCTGCTGGATATGGTGGCCATGCCTGTAATCCCAGCACTCTGTAAACCCTTGCTCACATGACATCCTTTCTCCCTTATCACAAGTGGGAGGCCAGCCTGGGCAACTTCGTGAGACCTTGTCTCAAAATAAAAGATAAGAAAGGGTTGGGGATATAGCTCAGTGTGTGAAGGCCCTGGGTCATCCCTACTGCTATAACCCAACAACAACAAGCACTCCCAATAGGCCAGAAGGGATACGTTTGGTGGAAACCTTGGTGTGTGTAAATTAAATCTGAAAAGGGAAGAAACACGGGTATCTGTTACATTAAAACATGAGGTGGCAGGAAGTCACTGCTACCCTTTGTGTGACTCCACAGAAAAGTACTCAATCCGGTGTCATCCAACTCTGACAGTGAAGGCAGAGCCTGAACTTGGTTTAATCCAAAAATGTGGCGGAAGAGAACATGCATCCCTGGAATGAGCATCGTATTTTTTTTCTCCCCCCAGGACCCGAGGAGCAAGCACAAGTTTAAAATCCACACGTATGGAAGTCCCACCTTCTGTGATCACTGTGGGTCACTGCTGTATGGACTTATCCACCAGGGGATGAAATGCGACAGTAAGTTAGTTTTCTTTTCCAGTAGAGGGGGAAGCTCTGCAGTTCATGCCCTGGGTTTACTGAGCGTTGAAAGTTTGATAACCTCTCAACACAAACTCACCAAGCAGGAGAATTGGTCCAGCTATGGGTCAGACTGAAAAAAAGTGTAGAATCTTTCCATACTAATCAAGTTACTTACCTAATTAGGAACCAAAGGAGTTAGTGGGTACTGTCACTTTTTTTTGGTAGTAGAAATCTTCAACCCCTTAAAATGCAGGCTAGTCAAACCCCAAAGAAGACTCTCCACCTCCAGATTCCGCATTTGGCGAAGCTTCAGAATAGCTAAGCAAACCTAGTCATTATCTTCCTATGTCTCTAATTAGTGGGTGGGCTGTGGAAAAATCCACTAGGCTCTCCTTAAAACTGAAGCCCAAATGAACATAAAAACCAGGATAGCATCTGAAGTTCACTCATCCTGCCTGTTCATGAGGAGATCAAGTTTGTATCTGTCTAGTTCTATATGAAATCACTAAGGACCAATGGGCCAATGATGTCTTATGTGTATCTCCATCAGATATCAGGAGGAAAGAACAACTGTGGAAACTCTTTATTTTGCTACTTCTTCAATTACGAGATTGCCCAGCCTACTCAGATTAAAGTTTATACTTTTAGGGCATGAAAAGGCAAGTACTGAGCCCTGCTGCTGTGACAGACAGGCAGATGTTATGGTACTCTCAGCCTATTCTCCTTCATTAATGACTACAGTAATGGCCCAGAGCTGTCTGTCTGTTTCCTAGGTGGAGCAAGCGCTGTACATAAGGCTCAATGTATGTGAACACTAGGGAGTAGTGGGGATTTCCTTAGAACTCTGTGATTGTTCACCTTACAGAGCTGCATGAGTGCAAGTGCATTTGTAAATATATTTTTCACTATTTTAAAGCTTGGAACACAAATAAGGATGCAGATTTGTTGCATACCTACCAGCCTTGATAAAGTTAGAGAAACACTGCGAAGTTTATACTGTCAGCCTCATTTCTGTAAGGGATGGAACTTGCAATGGAGTCTCTCCTCCTGGCATGCACTTATCTGAGGAGGGTCCTGAGCAGGCCAGGCATGCTGCTCTGCACTGTTCTCCTGTGCATGTTCTCTTCCACTGGACATAGAACTTACGGGTGCTGTGTAGCCTTAATCATTTTTTTTTTTTGGCGGTACTGGGGATCGAACTCAGGACCCTGCGTGTAGCCTTAATCAAACGCAGAAACTAAATGTTGAGGTACTCGGAGATATTGTCCAGTCTACTTTCTGTTGCTATAGAATACCTGAGACTGGGCATTTATAAAGATGAGAGGCTTACTCAGTCTACAGTTCTAGGAGCCGGGCAGTTCAAGAGCATGGTACAGGAATGCAGTGAGGACTTTTCTGTTGTATCATGAAATGACAAGAGCCTCACGTGTGCAGGCAGAGCAAGCTGCTGGCTCGGATCTCTCTTTCTCATCTTACAAGGCCACTAATGTGATCCTAGGGGGCCCCAGCCTCACAAAGTCATCCAGTCCTAACTACCTTCCAAAGTTCCTGCCTCTGGATACCACTGACATGGATTTGGGGATGAGGTTTCCAAACTTTGGAGGGACACATCCGTACTACAGCAGATACCAGCAAATAGCTTTAGAGGTTTGTTTGGATTTTTCTCCTTAGGTCAGAAGAGTTTGTTTGAATGTTCCTGTAATAAATAAATGGTATAGTTTTAGTCTGGTGACTACATTTATGCTAATGAAAACATTCATCTGATTTATTTATTAGGACCCTGCTTTAGATTTTGTTTGAAAAATTGATTCTACTAAAACATACCGGGAACCACTGACCTAGACCAGTACTTTTTAGTTTTGTTTTAAACTACTTTCCTTGGACTTTTAGCCCTTCTGGGGAGAGGAGGAGAACGAGCAGATGGGTGCCACGGCCCCAGCCATAGCCTCAGATTCCGTAGGGACACAGCCTGTCCTGTGTCTTCGCACCTCACAAGATTGTGAGCGCCTATGTGCAGCTCCACCTGGTGGAGAAAATGTTACCAGCCACTTGTTGAGGTCCAGCTTCCCGGTGTATAGGTTTGAAAATAGAACTGAAGAGGGTGTCTTCCCAAAGTTGAAAAGCAGTTAATGGTGGGGCCAGGAGAAGCAGACAGCCCAGAGCACTTCCACGTCCCCACCTTCCCTGTGGCCCGTGTTCTCCCCAGAAGCTCTGACTTTTGCTTTCCTTAAACTGCCAGTCCTGCAGGGCCCTTGAAGACATGACTTGGTTAACTCGTTACATTTGTAACACAACTTTTCAAGTGCCTTAATATTGGCTAAGCTGAGGCACAAGGCCGGGAAGAGTTAGTTGTGAAACAGAAGCCAAGCAAGACCCGCGTGGGCAGCCCTGCGGCTGCTCAGTCTCTCCTTGCGGCCATCATGCTGCTCTCAGTGTTTGAGCATAGCGGTTATGCCTCACGCGTGATGCTCTCCACCGCTCACTTTGCCCCGTGTTAAAATTAAACACTGGAAATGAAAGGAGTGGGAGGCTGCACTTTGAAGGTGCCGGGGAACCTTGCTGGCTTCTCTTAGAGGGTTTACAGTGGAGGATTACGGAACGACCGGCCCTCCCTCGGGAAGCCTGCGGGTGCGAGAGTGGCGGAGCTGGGACGCCTCGTGTCTGTAGTCAGCACCCAGGGTTCCTTGCAGGTTCACCGCAGTAAGACTGATCTTTCTTTAATCCTCCCCGTCTCGCCCACATAATGTCAGCTGTAAGGAATGGCTTCTGCCAGCTATATATTTGTTTTGCTGGGAATAATATTTAAATATTTGAAGGCAGGCTTAAAGTATCAAACACGAGTTCACTTAAAAAAAAAACAGGCAATACACTTATACCTTCTTGAAAACACAGGGTTAGTTGAGGAAAATAAAATTTAATGAATTTCCTAAAATCAACCCACAGATTGTCACTTTCTCGGTGTTGAACTCAGTAAGGCAGAAGGAATTATTTGGCGAAAGGGATACTCCATTTAAAATTTGCGTATCATATCACTGTGTGTACAGAAAATATTAATCATATACATTTACCTGTGTGGATTTTGTTAAATATTTGAAACAGCCACAGAAGACCAAGTCAGGGTATTTTGCTTCTGTGAAAACTGAACAAATATGGGATGGATATTTTAAGAATATTGTCACTCACGCAAAGCTGGGGCTGGAAGGGACATCTGTGAACTGTTCTTTATGTCACCAAAAACATTATAGCAAAGTATCGAGTTAGAGGGTAACTCGTTCCCACTTTCACTCTGAGGCCAAAACACGGAGGAGGTGATGCGAGTCCATATGGCCACCCTTACCCTCTGCCTTCTCCATTCACAGCCTGCGACATGAATGTGCACAAGCAGTGTGTAATAAACGTGCCCAGCCTCTGTGGGATGGATCACACAGAGAAGCGGGGGCGGATTTACCTGAAGGCTGAGGTCGCTGATGAAAAGCTCCATGTCACAGGTAAGGCATGCTTGCCTCAGAGCAGCATTTTTGAGGTCCCGTTCCTGCTGAGGGAGGATGGGCCTGGCCTAGCGGCCCTGACGCCCTCTCATTGCATTGATAATGATTGCACCAGCACCATCTTCAAGCCTATTGGGTGTGAGTTCACCCATTTCCAGGAGACTGACCTCTGTACCCAAGTTCCTAAATACTCCGCGCTATACAAAGTCACCAGCACTGTGCGGATCGGGGCACTCTGACAGGATGACCGGCGTCCTCTCCCTCCAAGGGCAGGGGAACAAGGAAGCCAGTTAATCAAAGTGCTGTTGGTGACAGCAGACCTAGGGCAGGGGAGGGGTGGATGGAAGAGCCAGATGTTCAGTGGCACTGGGCTGTGGTAACCAGGGGAATCTACCTGAGTGATACAGCCGCTGACCAGGAGCATATGCTTCCTCCGTGTTAGGCCTGGTGCTGGAAATTTCACGCAGATCATTTAGTCCTCACAGCTACCTGATGGGTAGCCTCATTTTGCAGAAGAGGAAACTGAGCCATAGGAATACGGTCATGGGCACCACTGCAGTTAGTGAGCAGCCAGGATTGAAACTAAAGCAGCAGACTTCAGACCCCTGCTGCTAATCATTCAGCCAGAGGTACCTCCCAGAAATGACCCGGCCTCAGGTCAGAATCCGCTGGCCGGGGCGCAGGGTGCTCCCCTCTGGAGCTGTGTCTGCATGCGCTCTGCTGTATTTGGGTTTTTCCTTTGGCTTTCCCACCAAATCATGTATCGGCACACGCAAGCCTAGTGGCTGAAGTTGTCCTGGCACCTTAGTGGCCTGGGACCTATTCTGTGTCCTCAATTTGTCTTGGCTTCCCTGTGCCGTGGCCTACTCCATGTTGACTCATGGTTCGAGTGGGAAATCAGGCTTGCGTCCTTGCCCTCAGCCCGCCCTCCTGCCCACCCCCATGCTCATTCTTTCACAAGTGCATTTGTTTTTATCTGAGCAATACAGGCATTATATTTTCATTTTTATTTAAAAATTTTAAGCTGTCACACATTGTGGATAAACTGACTTTAACGCTGCTTGTTTGTAAACCACAGAAGAAAGGCTGGGTGGCGTCTGTTTAAGAAAAAACTGGAAGGGGGAAGAGTTTTAAGAAAAGTTTACTCTGGAAAACATCCTCACTTTTTTTAAAATTAAGCGCCTTTCTGGCCAAGGCTGTCCTCTCAAATAACACGCAGGGGAACCAAAGCATGTCGGGGTGTTGCGAGGAGAGAGGCCGCACAGCTTGCCCGCGGGTACCCGCGTGGAACAAACCAGCTGCTGGCTAATTGGCAAGATGGAACTGTGCGTGAAATCCTTAGACTAAGACCTTCCTTTGGCTTTTGTGTTTCAGAGCAGTTCCTTTATTCCTAGTTCCTCCTGTTGTACCCTTGCGTGCGCGGCTGTGCCTCCTATTTACATACCCTTTTAACTCAGCTGATGTTGTCACTGGAGTCCACTCTTCCCTTCTCTTTGCTAATAACTGGGGTCCCTCTGACTGGCTTCCATGCCCAGAGGAAGTAAGGCTCCATGGGGACCCCAAGCTTGGCGTTGGGAACATTTTCAGTATCACAGCCCCTCTCGTTTCTCCTTTTTCTCTGCTAAAGCTCCCAGATTGTCAAATCCATGTGCGGGGGTAGGGAGCATGCAGTTCAGGAGGAAATTGCCCTAAACAGTGTCCAGAGGTGGCAAGGGACTGAGGAGCACAACTTGGAACACCTGGCGGCTAAACGCCGCTCGCCTTCTTTACCTTTTCCTCTACTTCCAGTGCTCCCCTGGTTGGCGGTTGAATACACATCACAGGTGAACAGTCAGTATAATTATGGGGCTTAACTGTGACATGGAATGGCTTTCTGTAAGGCAAGAACGCCTGCATAGAGTTTTTAAACGTTGAGCTGTTGTTCATTGTGTTTCTAGGTAAAGCAAAAACACACAGAGCTCGCTGGACTTGCCCTGTGCTTTCTCCTGAAATAAAAGCAGCAGTCACGTGATGCTGCCTGAGTCATCCAGTCTCTTCTGTGAGTCCCAGCAGACTTGCAGATGCAAAAGTGCACAGAGGGGCGTAGACACCCTGGCTGGGAGGGCACAGGGGTAAAAGAGCAAGGTCAGCTCCCATCACACCAGGGTTTATGTCATGCTAATTGCTTCATCATTGCCGAGGAGTGAGCTTGACTCACAGATACAGAATCATCTCAAGGGATCGTATCTTTCACTGAGTTGGACATGGACTTTTCACACATGAAAGCCAACCAGCAACTGTATTACTCACTGCAGCTTGGTAGGTCATGTCCTTGAGAAGTAGTTTAAAACTTTTTCACAGAGATATAGACGGACTCTAAGAATGTGAATGCCTTAATTTAGTACTAATGCCTTATTCCATTCAGACTGCTATAACAAAATACCTTAGACAGATAATTTATACATAATAGAAATTATTTCCGACAGTCCTGGAGGCTGAGAAGATCAAAGGCACCAACAGATTCAGTGTCCGCTGCAGGCTCCGGCTCTGCCTCCTAGATGGCAGCTCTTGCTGCATCCTCATGTGCTGAGGGAAGGAAGACTGTGCCACAACTGTGACATGACAGAGGGCCCTGACCTACTCCCTTTGGTCTTGTTTTACAAAGGTGCTAGTCCCCTGCGTGAGAGTGAAGCCACTGTACCTAGTCATTTCCCAAAACATTTCCCTTTTAACACTGTTACTTGGGGCCTGGGGAGGATACCAATATTCAGATCATAGCAAACAATAACCTCAGCATCCGTGAACACTTACATGTTCTACAAGGTCAACTTTCGCAGGGTAACTTACTTACACCGGACTCGCCAGAGTGTAGAGCTGCCCGACAGCGAGGCATGGTAATACGGCCCTGTGGTATCTGTGAAGACACTGATTTTATATCCTTACTTTGTAGATGAAGAAACTGAGGCACAAGGAAAGGAATCCACTTGCAGAATGGCAAATTTAATGATTAAATGTTTCAATTCTATTTTAATGACAGTACCGATAAAAACTGGAATTTCTTTTTAAAATATGGTCACTGCACTGGAAGGTTTTAGCTTGGTGGTAGAGCACTTGCCTAGCAGGCCCAAGGCCTTTACCTGGGCCTTGTTTCTGGATTTGATCTCCAGCGCCACAAAGATAAAATTAAATTAGATAATTTGTGTGAAAGAACTCTAAAGTACAGAAGGTGAAATTCAACAAAATACCTAATTAGTAATAGTGTTTTGAGAACTTTTCATTTGACGTAATGGCATATTTTCAGAAAAGTTACAAAAGTAGCATAGGGTTCTTGAGCACCTGCCTCCCTTGCATAAGGATCCTTGCATAAGGAAAATTTCACTACAAGATGATCGCATTTTGAAATAGTATCTGATACATTTGTGAAAAGCAGTACCTATCCTCATCACTAGGATTGTTTTATTATTTTTTCTGTTATTACTTTATTGTATGAAACAATTTTCTTGGTTGCTCTTCTCTCATTGCTGAGACAAAATACCTGATGTCCAAAATTAAGGAAAGAAAGGTTTATTTAGCTCACGGTTTCTGCAGGTTTCAGTCTATACTTGGCTGGCTCCACGGCAGAGTGGCGCATGGCAGAAGGCCACGGAAAACAGCAAAAGAAAAAATAGCAAAAGGAAAAGGGGGGAGCGGGCAGCCTCTTTCCCTCCCTTACACGTGCAAAGTACCCGCCCCAGGGCAGGTGTAGCGCTCACACCCACAATCCCTGCTTTGGATCATGGATCAATCATAAACTCTAAAAGCCACCCCATGACTGCATGAGGATTTGGAGGGACATCCAGACACAAACCATAACACAATAAAACAAAATTCCACAACAAAATAGTAAGAGAATAACAGCAGTTAATGTAGTATGTATTGTTATCTTCAAAGTAGTTACTCGGAGTACATTGATACAAAGGTTCTCTCTTACAAAGAAGAAACAAACAGGTCTTAGCACAAAACTTTCTTTTCCATGAACTAAGAAAGTAGTAGTATAAATGAAACAAATTAGCATGTGTATTAAAATACTTTTGAAACAACGGAATAGATAATTTGGGGGAACCATCTGAACCCTTCCTCCTTCCTATCCATCCATCTCCCGTTTTCCTCATTGGCATATATATATATATGGAGTTTCTCCTGTAAGAGTAACCATGTGATATTTAAGCTTGTGTGACTGACTTATGTCACATAACATTATATTCTCACTGGGAATTGTTTCAAAGAGCAAAACCAAAGGCATCGGATTTATGTTATTCCAGTGTAAAAGAACTGCACAGTGTACCACGTGAAACCCTGAAGAGTCCTGTCACACAGGTGGCATCCACTCCTGCCTCTGCCTCTGCCTCCTCCCCACCAAAAACTTCAGGCAAGGGTTGGCCTTGAGAAATGTGTTCAATACCCCTTAGCCAGCGTTCATGGAGCGCCTACTGCGCACGCACCATTCGTAAAACTGAGCGCCTTGTGTCCACTGTTGTATTAACTCCTTAAACAGCCCCTTAAAAGTAACTACTATCACCTCTTCACTTTTGAGATGGGCCAAGGCTCTGAGAGAAGACAGGAAACCGCTCCAGGTCCGGGGGAGAAATGAATGGCGCTGGACTTGAGCCCAGGCCTGCCTTTCAGCGCCCTGGCTCGCAGTCTCCCAAGCCTCTTACGGAGGAGAACCTCCTTTGAACAAGTAGTAACCCCCTTTCCACACTCCGTGAGACTGTCTGAGGGTACGGAAAGTTCAAACATGAGATTGAAAGCTAAGGGGACAAGGGTACCAGGGGAAGGGATTGAAGCACAATCCGAGTCCAAGGGTAAGCAAGTGCCACAAGATGCAGCCCCTCGCAGTACCCCGGGGAAGGCGGGCGTTCGTTCAGGGCGGGGAGGGAACTGGGAAGGAGAGGCCCCTGTGTCTGAGATGGAGGCTGCAAGGTCGTGTGTATGACAAAGGTGCGGGACCAGCACTCCTGTGGAGGTTCTAGATGGAATGTGGGAATTAGCCTGGCTTTAATGAGGACACAAATATAAACAACAAGCCGTAATGAGCCAAGCTTATGGCCCAAATGCAAGCAATTTCTTGGAAAATGCATTGAAACCTAAACCCTGAGCAGCTGTGTTAATTGCCAGAGGAGCTCAATCCCCATTTACCTGTATAGAATCACTCAGGTTGAAAATAATTTCCAAAATAACATAGAAATTCCCAGTGGGAGTTCTGTTTTGGGGATCGAAAACACCATTCAGAGACCCAAGGCAAGTTTTCTTGTTCAGTTGGTGTATTTATAGGACAGGCCTCCGCCTTCATGGTGTATGTTTTATTTTCACCTTTGAGGAATGGTACTGATGTTATCAAAATGGTGTAATTTTTTTCCTCCAGTAGGCGATTTTAATAGGCTTTCTACATTTTTGTTACCTTTTTTATTTGGTTCGGAAGAGTGGTATAAAACAAGTTCCTCATGGGAATTAATTTTCAATTTAATGTTGTAAGTAAATGAAAAAATATCATGTGCTTTACAGCTGTTTCCAGAACATGCCTCTCCCCAGACAGATTATTTTGAGGAAGAGTCTAGCTTTCTCAAATACGTTAGTTTGCTAACTTTCAATATGCCGATTACAGTTCTAACCTGAGCTCCCGTAGGTGAGGGCAAGACTGGCCCGTGTGAGGCTGCTTTTTCGGTCTCGCATCTGGACTGTGCAGTTCAGTGAATGGGGAGAGAAATAGGGTGAGGGAGACCCAGAGGGTAAGGGTGAGGGCCAGGGCACTGGCTCATGCTTACAGGCAAAAGCACCTGAAACAGGATGCTAATGAATAATCATCGTATCTAGAGTAAAGGCACGTAGGAGTACATTGGGCTGCTCTTTCAACTTCACTGCTGAGATCACTGCAAACTCTAAGAGCTGGGCAGTGTTACATATGTCGGGGACACAGGTGCCACACGTGTCTGGTCCCCTTTGTTCTGGCTGACCCAGTACTGTACCTCAGTGTGCTCTGTGGAGCACATTCTCAGCTGGAAGGAAACCCCTGTGAGGCGACCATCTGATCCCCCAGAGGTTCCGCTTCCCTCTCTGGGTTCTCTCCACCAAGCCTCATGTGCCTCTGCCCACAGACACCAGTGCTCCCGCCTTTAGCAGAGAGCAGAGCAAAGGAAATAAGATTATTCTGTCCTAAACTGGAGTGTTCTTTCGTGGCTCTGCACTGGGGCTGTGTCTAGAAGCCCCACTGGTGCACAGCCTTCATGTGCCCCACCCGCCAGGTAATACAGGTAAGTCACTGGGCATTTCTTTACAGCCGCCAGGAGCTGGCTGCATGGGAGTTGTTGTTACACACCCCGCTACACTGTCAGGGCCAGAGAGGACTGGGACTTCTGTTAGTTTAACTCAGGAGGTAGTTGTGGCCTCTGGTAAGGGGTGCCTCACCTGATGGTCTCTCTGTGTCTAGCTTCTTGCTGGTGGTGATGTCAGTCAGTCAAGACACAAATAGCAAATACAGAAAAGGTGAACATTCAGGGCAAACCACATATCCCCTGGCATTTTATTGGGTGCCTAGGTCAGTGATTATGAACCTGTCAGAGCTTTCAGTGATAACAAACACCCCGCTGCAGCATACGTGCCACAGGTTCGCCGCCACCAGCATAGATTTACCCAGGCTCCGGGGGCCTGGCCAGATCACACAGCTCTATTTGGAGCACAGTCCACCCCCAGCATCCCGGCATGCCAGCTCCACTTTCCTGCACAGCTGACACCTGGCTCTAACATAGGGAAGGCCACACCTTACCTCCCAGCTATTTCCAGTGAATATAGACACAGCCTGTGCCCCTGCCAGAGTGTTTGTAACTTCATGTTTGTATCCTGCAATTAATGGCTGTGGCTGCTATACCGTGGCTGTGTAGCATCCGTCATGACGGCAGTGCCACTGGCACCATCGTGGGTGGGGGTCCGTCCTTGCCATGGCTGGCTTTTGCTTCCTGCCTCTGGCTGTCCTGCGTTAGAACTCCTCTTGCTCCCACATTCTAGCCTTTGAAGAAGTCCTGTCTAGCAGTCACCTTCCTTAAGTTTAAGGGTACTTAATATGCAGGCACCTCTTTTCCTCAAGCAAACAGGAACCCCAGGCTAGAAACGTACAGCAGAATGCTTGCGTGATGTTTCATTTGACTGCTTAGAGGTCACTGGATTTATCTACGCCATCTTCTTCCTTGATTGGGCATTCCTCCACATCAAGGTCATACATGTGTGACCCTCTTCAGCAGCCAGTGCTTTTCCAACCTCCACAGTTTTATCTTTCACGCCCCTACCTCCCTCCAACCTTGCCCTAATTATAACGATGCGGCAGCCACGAGCTCTCTAAGATTTCTTTCTCCTGGCCTTTCCTTCTGCTCTTTCCCTTCTCCCTCAGGAACACCTTTTCCACACAGCTCCGTTTACCGTTAGGAAGTTTCTTCTCATATTTTATACCCTCTCTAAACTGGACCACTTTCTCTTTGAACATTTCATGGCATTTTTTATGTGGTTTCATTCGGTATTTATTTGTGTGTTGTCATGCTCTACCAGATCATAAACCCTTCGAGGGCGGCGTCTTATCCCCTGTACCCAGCCTAAGGTCTCAAGTCTGTGCCTGATGAGCGCTTGTTGAGATGACGATGATGACGCCAGCCGATGATGCAACTAGGCAAAAGGCACAGCATGAAAAATGTACTCGGGCTTTACTGGACTCCTCATCCCAAGTCCAAGCAGCTCTTGCCATTTTGTCCCTATACCTGGGTCAAGTTAAAATGATTGTGTTTTAGACTAAACCATGAAGTCACATGACTTCCGGGATCCTTGAGAGACAAGGCTGCATCCTCACAATGAGACATGTCCTTATTTACGTGCTGACTCAGGTACCTCATCCCGACCCATCGGTGGCCTGGCTAAATGTCAAGTGTGCACTAACTAGCAACAGGCCCTCCTACGGATTTTTATTCATGCTCAGTTCTCTTTACAGTGATTTGAGCACAGCTTTCCATGCTGGGTGCTTAGTCACTGGGTGTCCGTGGGAGGCAGCGGATTCTGGCAAGGGGCAAAGGGTTGCCAGTGTCATCTCCCTGATGCAGGGTTTGCCTTTGTTTTAAAGTACCCTGGTACCCACACACGAGTGCTCTGACTTTCTCTTCCCGCTTAGAATGATCCCCAGCTCCCAGATTCTTTAAATGGGCCTCTGTCATCCACCTTCTTTGACCCGCAAAGAACTGCTCTTCAAAATAGACCTTGAATACTTGCACCCCTGGAAGTGAGATGCAAATTATTTCTGGGGCCTTGTTTCAAAATTACCCCATTAGCATACAGAGATGTTGACATTGACTGAGCAGGTCATCCTTGTGCAGGATTTTAATTGCTTCTAATTATAGGATTATCATTGAAGCATAAGATTAATTGCCATGAAATTATTGCAAGGAATTTGATCTTCTTCTAGAAAGTCAATATATTACCCAAGTGAGGACTGTCTTAGCAGCTTGCAAATAACTTTTCATTCCCTTCCTCTGAAACATTTTTTTAACCCCTTGATTGTTGAGGGAGTAAGAGAGGGATCTTATGGGGTTAAGGCAAAAGGGGACATAGATAATAGTTAAATGCCCCATTTTGGTTTCCTGCCAAAGGAAATTTTGAATAGCGTTTGAAAATCACCAATGGAAGTGTCCCAAAATAAATGCAAAAACTTATGTGACCTGTGCCATCTTCAAGGGTGGCTAACGCTGCTCCTGCAGAAAGCTAGAATAGGCGAGGTGCTCTCTTATGGTCCTTTCCAACACTAACTGCCCTGATAGCCTACAAATTTTTTTTTCAGTTTTACGGAAGATTTTCTAATTAATATGTATATACACGCTCTGATTATTGACATCAAAATGGCAGAGAAACAGCAGGCTGTGTTCATCTCAGCTTCTAGGCATTTCCACTTGGAAAGATGCGGATTTCCTGAAAAAGTACAAAATAAGTTAGCTCCCGGGGTGGTTCTTAAATAACCCTGTGTGGATACAGTGGGCTGTGGCCACCTGCGGGAAGCACTGCTCCAGAGCATCCCCACGGGGCCTTTCTGTACTAAGAAGAATGGGGCTGTGCATTACCTACAGTTCCTTTGGAATTAATGCAAAGCTTGTGGTTAATTAAAGACAGTCAGGGTCCCTTTTCAAACCAAGACAGGCATTTTGCCCTAGAACAATGAAGAAATAACAGGAACAAGGCAAACTTCCTATAAAAGTTTTCAGAGCGGAGGTACTGGGATTAGGAAAGGTTAACTAGGGAAATATTTCACTGGAGGCGGGGAATGTGCCAGAAATGCCTGCTTCGCTGTGCATCAGGGGAAGATGGGCTTTTGTTTTGGGAAGCACCTCATGGCCACTCTGTCCCATTGTTGAGTCTCTCTCCTGGGAGTGGGGTACAGGGCATGTGGGGAGATATTTCTCTGGCATACTGCTACTCTCCTTTCACAGCCTGCCTGGCTCACTACTCATGGAAGAACTGCTACAGGTAAAGATCTTCCCAGAAGCCAGAGGGAAATCACATGTGCAGTGGCCATTAGAAACGGGTCGGTCCAGCCTCCTCATTTGTCTCTGAGTACGCAGCTACTTGGGGTGTCCTGAAGCCTGTTTCACTTACCTCTCACTTACCCCAGTATTGCAGGGCCTCTGTCATCCTCAGAGCTTCTGGCTTCTAAAGGATCCTGGTATGTATGAAAACAATCCTCAGCACACTTGAAACAGCTCAGGCTCCACAAGGAAAGCATGTGGGGGCATGTTTATGTGATAATAGGAGTGACCCTGGTTGGTGGACCCTGTGGCCTTGGCTTTAGAGTCAGATAGGTTGGATTTGACTCCCAACTATGCACTCACTGATCTTGAATAAACATTAGGAATTGTTATGCATCTATTAATAGAGTTTTGTCCCAGCCCCACTGAATCATATAGTTCAGTAAATCAAAGTGTGTCACTACACAGACACGTGACTTCCGACCCTGACTCATTCCTGATGTAGCTATAACCACAGTGGGACTCTAACCACACCAGGGAAATCCTACCTGAGACTTTGTTTTTCCTTTACTCTGCCTATAAGGGAGACTCGGGAGGCACTGGGAAGTCACTCAAACTGGGCAGCATCCTGGAGGAGGCCAGCAGTAGCGCAGTGAGCTGAGAATTCCAGTGTGAAGAGGTTACTGGCCTCTTGCAGCGGCCCCAGCACTCAAACTCCATGTTTCCCCTTCTTTGTCTGCAGTCACAGGAAGCCTTGGAGCTGTGTGAACTTTCAGGTTACCTTCAGTGCTCATGTGTCGCTGCTGTGAGGGTTGTTTAGGGGAGAAAACCCCTGGTAGCAGACTCTCCGCCCTGCTTAGGGAAACGAGCAATGACAGGTGCAGACCCCAAGAACTCCGCAGCCAGCAAAGCTTTCGGTCCAGTGATTTTTAAACAAGTCTGAAGAGCAAGTACCTTTCAGTGACATCACATTTGAAATGATATGCCCACTAAAGAGGTATCCCAGTCTCTGCATGGTGCTTGAGGAGATGTTTGGGGCTCAATTTGGAAAGAACTGACGGGGTCTGGCACCCGCACGTCCCCTGGGTAGAAACCCCTCCTAGGCAATGGCATTCCTAGGCAGGCCACTGTGGTTCACAAGAGACAAAAGCAAGTCAACTTACTTAGGCAGAAAGAAAAGAAGTCTGCCCTATCTCACGAAACTCAAAGAGTGGACGTGCTGTGGGGAAATAAGGACATGTGGAACCAGAGACCAGCTTGCTTTCTACATATTACTCTCATGTCACACACACACACATGCATCCTATCTCTTTCTCTCCCTCACTTTCCCTCCCTCTCCCACCCCCTACCCCTCTCCCTCTCCTTCCGCCTCCCCCTCCCGCTTCCTCTCCTTCTCCCTCCAGAAGGTTAGGCTTTCTTTCACAACAGAAGACATGGCACTACACAGCTCTACAACATTGCCTCACACAGCTTCATCTCTGCTAGAGTGTCAGGCACAACCGTGACCGCCCCAGGTAAGGACGCATCGGTTGACCCTGGGTCATGTGCCATCTAATCAACTGTAATAAGAGGGCAGAAAAAAATGAGGGCTGGGGCAAGGGAGAGACATTTCCCAGAAGCGGGGCGGTGTTAAGCAGACAGAACAGGAGGTAAAGCAGTACATGACCTGAGTCAGGGCCATGCAGGATGTTGCTTTGGGAGCCCAGCTTCTGTCCTCTCTTTGGGTACCCTTCCCTGACAACAACTTCATACAACCATGGAATTACTAGAGAGTACTGACTGTGTCTGAACTCATGTACAAAATTTGATATGACTCATGAGTTCCTTTTAAAAAATGAACATACTCCTGGCCTCGCTAGTTTCCAGAAACAACCAAAGATAGAGAAAAGATTTTGATTTGGTGACATTTGTCCAGCTCAGCCACCTGGCACATTCATTAGCCCTTTTATTTAAAAGCTAGAAAATGGCATACCGGCTTCTCAGTGTAAATGATGTAGACGGGGTTTAATAATTGTGGTGCCTGCGGGAAGCAGAACCCTTTGAAAGGGGCCACAGTTAGAATGTGGAACAGGAAGGAAACATTAAATTATGGCCCAGGAACTGGACAAAGCCCCCCAGTCAAAAGCATTTTGAGCTGTTGGCCTTCGGTGACTCTCCCCTGCGGCAACTCTGCCTGCAGGCCTTGTTGTTTGCTTGGCAGACCTGTACCTCTCACCCCTGGAGCTTTGCTTTCATGAGAAATTCCAACTGTGAAGATGAACCCTTGACAACATGCTAACAATGCCTGTGTGCTCTTAGCCTCCATCCTGAGGAAAGCGAAGCTACCTGGCTCCGATTCAGTAAAAGGAAAGAAAAGCAAGGTACATTTTATCTATGAATCATCACCGCAAGGCCCTCCCACAGCTAGGAAAATGATGTATTTCCTGCTTGGTCTGTAAACTGCGGGCTTGCTGCTCACAACGGCAGGGCCTCTGTCCATCCATTCCACCAGGAATGATGTAGGTCGCAGTTGCCCACCTTATAAGAAGCGCAGGATCTTCATCCTGTGCATTGACCTTGACCTGTGGGTGCTGTGACACCGGCAGTCTTCCCATTTAATTTCCCTACTTAATGGTTTTGCCAATTCAATAGTTATTTTAGAAGCATGGTTCAGTGGCCCAGAAGCATCTTGGGAGATTAAGAATTGGGGGATCATCGTATGGGTATCTTCACTAGATCAAAAGTTTCACCTCCAAGGACTTAACCACTGATCATTCCTCATCCACGTCAGTTTAATCTCTCGTTAGGCTTAATGCGTGTATCTGCCTTGTGGTGGTCTAAGGTATTGACAGATAGGCCTCCGCAGGGAGAGATTCCCAAGATAATGAGAATGTCTGCAAGTTTGCGTTTCTTTTTGTTGTTTTTTTGGGTTTTTTTTTTTTTTTTGTCTCTTAACTATGGTTGAGAAGATATGAGGCTTTATCATTGAAAATATCTTAGCTCTGACATAATATGTTTAATTAATACTTGTCTGTACCTTTGTATTCTCAGATTAGAGATGGCACTGGTCGAATAGATCCAAAGACTAAAAAAAGTTTTATTATTGGTAATCTTCCCCCTCCCTCTTCCTCTTCCTCCTCCTCCTCTTTCTTCTCTCTCTTCCTCCCTCCTTCTCCTTCTTCCCTCCCTCCCTCTCTCCCTCTCTCTCCCCCTCTCTCTTGACTATAGTGTTCCAGAGACAGGTACTTATATGTCTCTTGCTCACATGGATTCCCAGTAACCCTGAAAGACACATTCCTCTAAAACTCTGTTTTGAGCCTATTCTGGAGGACCAAAAGTGAATGGGAAAGTAATTATTCCAGCAGGTGGTGGGAACATTCTGGGGCAGGTCATTTCCTCCATTTTCTGCAGACTGGAGGCAAGAGGCCCTTGCTGTGGCTGGCTCCAGGCTAGCCTGGAATTGTTGCATGCTAGCCAGGACATTGCTGGAAAGGAAGCCGGCAAAGATCACTGAAGGTGAGGTTCCCTCAGGCAAGCTAGCACGGACAGGTTCTAGCTCCTCCTCACCCTGAAGAGTCTTGGCTCTTCGTTGCTTGTATGGAGGTGGGAGAAAGAAAGTTGGTTGTAATGGCTGTGTCTCTCCAGGGTTTAGTTTGTATGAACGGGGCGGGGCAGAACCAATAAACAGTTCTGCCTTTGTCTGCTGCACTGATGTGAATGCTCAGGATATTATTAGCAACTGCCTGGAAGCCAGGCCCGATTTACTTGAATTTAATCTCCCGGGTTATTTAAATTTGGCATGGTCTGTCTATTTTAAGCATAGATGAAGGGGAAATAATCAGACTGAGGGGTAGGTGGGGGGGGCTTTTGTCCCACCCACCTCCACCCAGTTCTTCAAGCTTGGCTCATCTTGATGCAGAGGGAAGGGCCTGATGGAGGCCAGTCAGTCCGCGAAGTGCTAGTTCTCACGGTGTTTCTTGCTGGTATTATTTTTACCTGTTCCTCTGAGAAGAGAACCATTCTGTCAGCTCAGGGATAGAGAGACAGGGAATACTGCTTATGCAACTAAAATACAAACGGAGCAGCTGGCTGCTCTGGAGCTGAGAAACTGATTGCCTGAGTCTTCCAGTTTGGTGGGTGTCGCCTGAGTGAAGACACTGCTGAGGGACTCCCCCAGTAGAACCCAGGGTAAAGGAGCTGCTGAGTTCTGTGGCCTGGAGCTGCTGTGCCAGTCCTGAGCCAGGAGCGGCGTCCCAAGGCCACCAGGTGAACTAAACGCCCACCACTCCCTGCTTGTAGGTTCTGTATTTGGTTTGGTACCAAGAGTGACCAAGAACAAGAGAGAGTCACGGGCTCGGAGAGCGGAAGGTAATGAGAACATTGGACTCTTCTAAAAACCTGTGGCTGGGAAGACAACAGGCTTTAGTAGTGAGAAACCTTTTAGCCCTGACACCATCAGAAACAATCTCTCATCATAAAGAGGGTTCATCCTGTTTTATTTGCCAGTGCTGGAGCTGAAAAGTTGCATCTCTCTGGAGCATTGATCCCATGCCCTCAGGGCCCTTAGGAATCTTACTGAATGCGCATCCCTGAGCTTATAATGGTGTCTGAAAAGTGTTCAGGGCATATCCGCAAGATGCTGGAGGGTTTTCCCTGGATGAGACCGATGCTAATAGTTAAAAATTAATAAGTATTTGTTTGTGCCAGGCACTAGGCCAAAGGTTTTCCTTGCATAACCTCACTTCATACTTGCAATCCCTATTGAATGGGACTCGTTTTTTATATAAACCTTAGAGGATTTCAGCAACTTGCTAGGTGACCAGCCAGAGCTGGAACCTGTGAATCTGTCTGGTTGTCGAGTTCTCCAAGGTAATTCTTGTACACAGTGACATGGGACAAACGCAGCTCTAGGTACTTCCTAGTGCAGCCTCGCAGTAGCTTAGATTTCTTTACAACAGAAACAAACAAAAAAGCATCCCTGTGTTTGACACGGTGTAGGAGGAAGGTTGATAAAACTGAATTCTCCTTTTCTCAGAACAGGACACAGTAGCATCCAGGGAAACAAAGGGGTGCTGTTCATCCTGTCTGTCCATGTCAGAGGTCCCAAGGTTCACTCTCGTTAGCGTCAAGAGATAGCCAAGCCCATTACAGACCCGTTCCAAGATAGTCCTTGCTGATCCATATAGCAGGATGAAAGTTTATTTATTTATAGAGGAAAAATGGAATCACTGTGTGCCTGTTGGTATAGTATAGTCAAAATCCCAGGGAAGGCAAATTATAATGAATCTACTTCATTGATTTGTCATATAAAATGCTGTCTCCCAGGCCATAGATAATAGAAATCTACTATAATCTAATATAATCTTGGTATTCCCTTCTCTCTCCATAGAACATGGGGTACTGAGAACACTACCCGGCAAACATTGTGTTATAACATGAGAGTTAGATAACTGTCCAATAGCATCAGACTAAGATGGAACACTTGTCTCAAGACAGAGGTAGCTGTGTTCCTGGGGCTAGAGGCACTTGAAGTCAAATGCCTAGATACACCTGCTGGACACAGGCTGGTCTGAAAACCTAGAATCCCCCACAACCTTCTGTCTCCTTCAGGGGACTCTGGGAAGCTGTACCCTGACTGATGAATCCCAAAGAAGAATCTTGCTTTCCTCACTTCCAACTGCTGTGGTTTCAATGTGTCCCTCAACTTTTATGCCTTGGAAACTTAATCTCCAAAAATCATACATGAACGGTATTGGAGAGGTGAGGACCTTTAGTGGAAGACTGAGTCATGTGGGTTCTGCCCTAATGATGGGTTAACTCATTCATGGATTAATGGGTCAGTGGCTTATTTATGCGAGTGACTTTCTTATAAAAGCAAACTCCTTGTAGCATGCTTGCTCTGTCTTGCTCTGAATGCCCTCTTTTGTGTGGTAACGCAGCATAAGGCTTTCACCAGATGCAAAGCAGATGCCTGGGCCATACTCTCTGACTTGCCACTGGGGATATAGCTCAGTGGCATAAGTGCCTGCCTGGCAAGCGCAAGGTCCTGAGTTCAATCCCCAGTACAGCAAAAAGAAAAAGAATAGTTCTCATATTTTATAGTAGGAAATCACAGATAATATCTAATGCTGATAAACGAAGAAATAACAGCTTATGGCCCTGTTTGGAAATGTGGAGGTAAACTAGCAGCAAATATAATATACTTAAAAGAGTTGCAAATGGCTACCTCTCGGGGGAAGAACTGTGAGGCAAGCACTTGCCAGCTTCCAGAGCCATGAGCTGAGCAAACGTCTATTCTTCATAAATCACCTGGCCTCAGGAATTCCGTTAGGACAACAGAAAATGGACTAAGACATTGAGGAATGAAGAATCATTTGATTATGACCTGCAAATATCAACAAGTCCCTTTAAGTCCTTCCCTGAAATCTGATTCTCTCAGATGATCAATACGAAATAATTTGAAGTAGTAGAGGAACAGAGTTTATGTTAGAGTAGGTCCTTATCTTCAGATCCGTGGATGGGCCCTGGCATTCAGCTGCAGTCCAATTCCAGGGAAAGAGTGGATGCTTGAAAACTACTGGGTGTTTAGTTCACCTGGTGGTTAGGGATCTGACAGATGAATGGCCAGTTGGAATGGAGCTGCACAGCCTCATGCTTTAGAAAGCAGACCATATGGTCTAGGAGCACATTGAAAAGCCACCCACGCGGTGATGAGGTAAGGGCGTGAGAGCACAGGTAGGATGTCCACCACATGGAATGATGGTGGGAAGCTTGGGTGCAAACTGAGAATGACCAGGAGGAATTAACTCCACTCACAGTAAACCAGGCTTTCTAGAAACAGCAGGGTTCCAAGAGTTACTTGGGAAATCCAGCCATCCATGTATTTCTAGATACAATCAAAATAACTTCCAAAGTAAAAGCAAAAGGTTTGGCCTCAGTGGATTGCATGCTGAAGGTTATGAGCCCCGTGAGTGAAGGACAGTGGACAGGGGTAGGGGAAGACCTTTGTGGCAGTGAGTTTAATGGAACTCAGTGTGTGACTGGAAAGCATCAACTCATTGTGTGATTAACAAGCATCGTGAATTGAATATGTGTCCACCTAGTCCAAAAAAGCGCACTGAGAAACAAATAAGGAACCATGAGTATCAGTTTGAGTGTCAGATTGGTTCTTAGGGAAGCAAAGTCACCAGTGTCTGGGCAGACAATGAACAGAGCCAGTGGTGAACCCAGAAAGCATCTTTTGTCATATGTCGAGTCTGGATGTACATTTCCTCACCAAAGGACGGGTAAAGACGAAGACATGCACACAATATGGGGCCCACTTAGAGAATTTATGGGGTGACAAAGGGAGAGGAATACCCCCCAGGAAAACATGCATGAAAATGAGTTACTAGAGAAAAAGAGATTATAGAAGAATATCTGAGAAAACTCCATGAAATTTCAGTAAGATGAAAGAATGCAGTCTCTATAAATTAAGAACATTAGGCCATATGTAAGCAAACAGGTGGCAAGGAAAGACAAATGAGATGAGACTGCTAAATGATTTGGAACTGTACAGAGAGGCAGACAGGATGCAGTGGGGTGGGGGTGGGGCATGAAATGCCTGTAAGGAAACTTAGCTGCAACAACATAATTGAAATGTCTATGGAGCAACTGAGAGCAGAAGAAGCTTGTAGAAAGTCAGATCAGTGCTCTGAGGGAATCCTAAGCAGCTCCTACAGGATGTAGGGGAAGGGCACAGCGGCGGTGATGGAAGTGAGCGTAACAAAAACAGAAGACTGAAAACAGGATCTAACTTGAGAATTATCATTTCACCTCAAAAATGGAAGAAAACCTGACACAAAAAGAAGCAGTAATTCCAGCTGACAGGAGCGCTTTTTTGGGGCGTTTAAACTGAAAACAATGCATTGTATTTTAGCAAAATTAACAGAAAGGAGTGTTCAACTAGAAATAGCCTAGAAAATTTTTAATTGCAAATAAAGGAAGCAGACTGTACAGGTGGCCTACAGGAGAACAAAACCTGGTGGGCAGGAGACTCCTCATTACATGAAGGATGTAATCATTTGAAAAGGATGCTTCACTGATAAAGTCTGGACAGAATTCATAGCCCCCAAATTTGTCACTCAGCCTGGCTGCCGTTCATTTGACATAGCCTCAGATATGTAAGGGCTTCGAATATACAGCACCCATGCGCCTTTCTTAGAAAAATTACTTAAAGGCAAGCTAAAGAGGACTACAAGATGGGAAGTAAAATGAAAACTTCGGGAGTGGACAAGTCATAATAGATAAGGATAGTGGTAAGCATTAAAACCATATGAAAAACATGTATTGGAAAATATAAACTATATAACAATCATAACACTAGAGACCCCAAACTCCAGATAATTTTATAGTAGCAAGAATGAGAAATGGAATAGGAGGTAACAGAACTTCGGGACATAATATTATCCAGTTCTTCATAATAGGGGAAGGGTCAGAAGATACTGTGTCTTTCTTTCCTTTGGGAACCAGAGAAACACGGGATTAAAGAGAGGTTTGGCTGAGCCATTACAACGTTCAGCTGTAGAATTAAAATAATATTTATACTTTATAAAGTTTTGGAAAAGATAAATAAAAACGAAACAGTGTACAGAAGATTGAAAACAAAGCAAGTCCCAAGAAGATGAAGGGGTGATGACAGATGTGACGCCATGGACAACAGAGGCAGCGCTGAGGGAGGGTTTAGGGATGTGCTGGACTTGTCCCTTCCACCGAACCGTAATTGTGCACTCACTGGTTGATCTGTCCACAACGCCTTCTCAGTCTCCGGTAATTACTCTTCCAGTCAGCACTTCTACAAGATCAGCTGTTTAGCATCCCACCAGCGTGTCAAGATCGAGCAGTGTTTATCTTTCTATTCCGGCTCCTTCCACTTAGCATAATGTTGATTAGGTGCATCCGTGTTTCCGCCCATGACAGAATTCCTTTGTGTGTAGGGGACCCCATTCTCCTGTCCGTTCATCTGTTGACGGGCACAAACTGGCTCTGTGTCTTGACAGTTATGAATACTGCTGCAGTAAATAGGACAGCGCAGATTCTCTCTGGCATACTGATTTTATTTCCTTTAGATATATACCCAGTAGTAGAAATTGAAGGATCACATGGTAGTCCTAGTTTTAATGTTTTTAGGAACCTCCATACTGTTTTATACAATGTGGTGACTAAGATTAAAAATATTACAGTGGGGGCTGGGGATATAGCTCAGTGGAATAAGCGCCTGCCTAGCAAGCGCAGGGTCCTGAGTTCGATCCCCAGTACCGCAAAAAAAAAAAAAAAAAAAAAAAAAAAAAAAAAAAAAAAAATATTACAGTGTATTTCAAAATAACTAGAAGGGAGAATTTTGAATGGTCTCACCATAAAGGAATGAAAAATTCTTGAGGTGATAGATACACTATATGCCCTAACTTGATTATTTACACTATATACGTGCATGGGGACATCACACTACATGCCGTAATATATACAATTACTATGTGTCAATTAAAAAGAAAAACCCAAACAAAGGAATGTGCTGGAATTGGACTGTGTGTTCCCAGCTGTGCCTCTTACTAGGAAGGGAGCTCTGTGTAAGTCGCTACTACATCTCTCCCAGCCTCAGCCTCCCTATCCGTAAGACCTGCTTGGTTACCAAGCACCTTACCAGGCACAAGCTTATAGTTACAGACACTGAGTATGTGATTGCAAGGTAAACTACCCACAGTTTCTAGACAGAGGTTTCTTTAAAATAAAAACTCAGCCATGTTCTATTAATAGAGCAGACACCAAAAGTAGAATGGTCCATAAACACAAAGCATAAAGGAGGTGCAGAGATTTAGCAGCAGCCGGAGTGGCGTTGCTCTGAGTCATGGAACTCTGCACTGGACGGAAAGTGCTACGTGTGGACCTAGACTGCTATATCTTAAAATGTGTTGGAAATCTAGAACAATATAAAATATAGGCTTGTTGCAGGAACTAGCACAAGGGTGACTGTGATGAAGTAGATGTTTCTCAAAACAGAGCCTGCTGTAAACAAACAGAAGCCACATGAGCCCATGAAAAAGGTACGGCTTTGTCTACAGTCGTCGCTGGGAAAACTGTCTAAACATTTAGAAGACAAAAAATAAATGAGATCTTGCCTCGAACGGTTCACCAGAATAAATTTCAAATGGATTTAAATGTTAAATATAAAAAAGAAACAAAGTAATGAAAGAAAGCATGGGTGAATATGTAACTAATCTCAGAAAGGGCAAGGATTTCCAAGGCCTAACAGAAGTGGGAGAAAAAAGGGAAGTGTTTCATGGCTTGGGCTATGTAGAAGTTAAGCTCCTGTGTTTCTGGAAGCGTGGCAAATCTAGCCATAGTTTGTGGCAGACATGGAAAAGAGTTATTATCATACATCTCCCAACGAGTCTTCAGGCCCCAAAGGAAACTGCTTTATTACCCTCCAGGAAGCGTGAATAAGGGGTGCTTCACAGAAAAACAAATACAAATGGCCAAATAGCCATGAGGAGAAAAGTTAAACCTAAAAAACAATCAAGGGATCCAGACAGTTACTCTTTACTTTCCTTATCATTTCCTCAATAGGATTTCGATAGTCCTCTGATGAAACTTTCTGGGGAGTCCTATGACAATAGGTCAAGGGCCTTAAATATTAGTACCCCATAATCTACTTTATTTCTCTTTGTTTTTTTATGGAAATCCCAAAGGCGGGCTTTCCCTTTCCTTCGTACACAGAGCTAACAGGGGCATCATTTAGTGCCCTCAAGAATGGGTGAGACTGAGAAGGCCGGTTGCTGGAAGAAATCACTGAATAACCAGCTCTGGCAATGCAAACGCTTTGATAAAACCCATACTTGAATTTTAGAACCCCTGGGTCTCATGTATTGCTTTTATCATTTTTAATGCACTGTGTAGAAGGTCAAAAGTGAAAAATCTTCCATGCAAGACTAGTTTGCCATTGTGTCCAAGCTTCTGTGTTTCAGTTCTACTCTACTCATATTATCAAGCTTATAAACAAATCAGAAATAATAGGAATTAGGAAAAACAAAGATTCCCTTTGCTTTTAGAGAACAGCTGGGAAACAACAGAACATTCTTTTTAAAAATACAGAAAAAAATTTTTTCATAGTACCTAACACGCCCTCTGTAGGCATTAAGACACATTTCTGTTTGTGACCATAACAGTCATATTTTCACACTATAAAAATCAATTCTCCCATAAAAACAGGGTATTTCACTCTCATCTTTAAATTGCATCACTAAAATGTTAATACACACCAATTTCTAACCTCTCCAAACACTATGTGCCACAGATTTTAATCACTGGAATAAATTGCTCAGGAAAGCAGCACTGCCTCAACTGCGACATGATCTGGTAGTCTATGTTGTTTTCCAGGGAAAAGGTTTCACAAATACAAATACTGTGTTTCTTGTGGTTTCATTGATCAAGGGACCGTTTCGAAGCAGCTTCTGAGCAAACATTTCTTAGTAAGTTGATCACAGATCTGGGATCTTCGCTCCTCATAATGGCACTGCCGGACACAATCATGTTAGCTCCTGCCTCTGCATGTTTATGAACAGTGTCAGAACCTACACCGCCATCAACCTCTATATCCAGGACAGAAACTGGGTCCTCAACCAGGGAACCTTTGGCATCATGTCTTCCATGAATTTCTGTCCTCCAAACCCAGGTTCTACTGTCGTGACCAAGGCCATATCAATTTGATTAGCCCATGGTGCCAAATATTCAAATTAGTTCCTAGTTTGATGGCAAGGCCAACCTTCACCCCATTCTCTCGGATATTTTTGCTCAAAGTCCCTGGATTGTCAGTAACCTGGAGATGAAAAGTGTATTGATTGGCTCCTGCCACAGCGATTGGCTTCACCCCCTGTGGCGGCCTGGCCACCATCACGTGCATGTCAAAGAAAGGGTCCTGCCCTAGCTGCTTTTGGAGGCTTTCTACCACAGGGTGACCCAAGGTGATGCTGGGAACAAAATGCCCATCCATTACATCCAGAGGCAGATAATCAGCCCCAGAGTCTAGCATCCAGAGACACTGGCCCCTAAATTGTCCAGGTCACTGGTAAGGATGGATGGACCAATCTTGCAGCCTGACACCATGGCATTGGCTCCCTAAAACAAGTTACCCAAGGAGGCCTCCGGCAAAGAACTTAATCTGCTTTCAAGGAAAAAAAAAAAAAACCCTAAGGGAAATACCAAAAATTTAGATAACTATTTACGCATGAGGATCATCAGTTGCTATATTCTATGTAAAGGTGAGGCAGGATCTAAAACTACCATAAAATGATATGAATTCTATAAAAAATAGACATTCTACTACAGGAAGGAGAGCAGTAGTCAACACATCAGTATGCCAACATCAGTGCTCTCTTATGGTAGAAATATAGGTACATTTAATGTTTTTCTTTATACATTTATGTTTTTAAATTTTTGTATCTTCAATCCTTGGTACCATAAAAAAGCATAAATTTTGTATGATGCATGTATCTTTTACACTCACAAGGAAAAATAAATATTTTTAAAGGGACTATTTTCTTATGCTTTTATATAGAATCATATCAGTCTCCCACAGCCTGGGATTATTTCTCTTATAACCAGGTTGCATTTCCTTTGGGAGCACCAAATTACAGAGCTTTAATGGAAAATTTTATTTTCAACTTAAGAGAAAAAGCTATGATCTTTTTTGAAGGACTGTATGCTGCTCTTTCTCTCACACACCACACTCCTCTAAACTCTGTGTAAATTTTATTCCAGCGTTTTTTTCAATCAAGGAGTTGCTGACTAATGTTTTTCTGCCCCTGGATTTACCAGGACAGAAATTCATCCTTCTTTTTTGCCAAATAGTCTATCTCACGAACAAAACAACAATGTGAAAATTTTCTGTGTCCCTGAATTCAGATTTATGAAGGTCATGTGTGGTGAGAACTGGGTAGCTAAACAGATATATGTTTGGTGGATTTAATTTTTCTTGCTTTTGTCTCTGGCAGTAAAGAAACAATGATCACAAAATATATGGGCCATTATGTATTAACATGAAAGAGATTGAATCAAATTCTGTGGAGCTCAGAAATAAATATCAGCAGTATCCGCAGGCTTGATACATCTGATTAGAACAAGTACGCAAACTAGGCAGCCCCAAGGCCTCCTGGTACACGGAATCTCAGTGAACTGGTACCCAGTTAACAGTTGTTTGACGCTGATGCCTTTGCGTTTTATTTCTCCAAATCCAAAGAACAGCCACAGGATAATTCCCAAAGTGGCCGTCTGATGCATTTTTCCTGAAAGCTGGAGATGTATCATAGGTCCTTCAATGTCTGTGTTTCAAAGTATCTGATGTTTTGCAAGAAGGTTCTTGGTTCCTTTTGGCCTAGCTTTAGTCTCTCTCACAGAGCCCTGTTGATTTTTCCTTGTCCTGGAGTCCCTCCAAATGGATGCTTTATGTACTGCAGCCAAAAGATGCAATGCTTTCGAGCTTTCTGTTTGCCTTAGCTTCCCAGTCAACCAGCAGGAATCCACTGAGCACTCGCCTTGTCCTCTGCCAGGCCTGGGGAGAGCCCAGGTGGGATGCAGTGCCGCCCCTGCCCCAAGTTGCTGGCAGTCTGCAGCTACGAAGGAGGTCACGTAGGCTAGACTGATGGGGGAGGAGAAGGTCAGAGACAACGAGTCCTTGTTTAAGGCACAGGCTAGTGGAACTGAGATGGATAGAAGGGTGTGCTTCAGGTGGAATGTGCCCAGGGAAGGGCCTGTGTGAACCCAGAAGCCTGGGGCAAAGGTGACAGGGACATGAATGTAGTTAGCAAATAGTTACTGAATGCCTAGCAAGATGCTCTGGTAGGCGGGTGGGGCTCAAAATAATTATTGGGGGGGGCGGGCAGAGGCCGGCCTCATTAGTGTGGAATGGATTTTTGGGTTATATAAGTCCTAAATGTGATAGGTTGCAATTCAATGAACTGTTTAACATCCCTAGCCAGCCAGTCGGAGTTGACAGCAACTTCTGGATCACACCACCACGTGCTCAGTGGGGGTGGGCCAGTGGATATAATCCGGTCACTTATAAGCATCCCTAAAATGTAGATAGAAATGTTGGACTAAGAGGTGGGAAACACAGGTTGTTAAGTCTATTTTCCATTTTTGTTTTGAGCCTCAAAAATGCTATAATTAAAGGCCACCTAAGCTATGGTTGAAAAATCTGTCAATCATAGTGAGAGAGTAATGTGATGTTTTTGTTGCTTCTGGCCAATTATATTGTATCACTAGATGGATGGCGGTCCATAGGGCTGACCAGGGCCACCACGGACTAGGCTTTTGCTCCCCATTTCTAGTATCTCTCCCAGCTCCTAGGATACCTCGCTCTGTTCAGGCTGCTGTAACAGAATATCATTCAGCAGGTCACTTATAGACAGCAAAAATGTATCTCTCACAATTCTGGAAGGTGGAAAGTCCAGTGTCAGGGTGCTCCCTGATTTTATGTCTGATGAGAACTCATTTTCTGATTCTATTCACTGGGGACTCATATGGGAGAAGGGGTAGACAAGCTCTTTCATAAAGGCACTAATTCCATTTATGAGGGAGCCACCCTTATGACCTAATAACCTTACACAGCCACAGCCCGCCCCCCAGTGTTATTGCCTTGAGGGTTAGAAGTTTAACGTATAAACTGATGGTGGTGGGAGGGGGTAGTGGAACAAACATTCAGACCATAGCACAGGCATCGTCCCACCCCCAGCCAAAACAGGGAGCCGCCCAAGGGGGCCAAGCTCCTTTTGCACACAGGTTCTGTATGTGTAAGGAGGAAGAAGGAAAATGCTTCTGTTCTCAGAGAGCCAGAATCTTTATTCACATGTAACATGAAGCCCTCCACCCAGGACTCATGAATGTCACTGGATGTGCTAGAAACTATAGTTTTATGTTAAGGGTTAAAGACTTCAGGAGGATAGAGAATGTCTGGTCTGGGGGGTGTTAGGGTTGCCCAGTACCCAAAGTTAAAGGAACGTAATTTGAGAACCACACCTCATTGTGCCCTCTCCCTGCCCAGGCCCCTTCTTCTCAGGGACCTCTGTGCCTACCTGGTAGTCTTGCTGGTTCTGGTTTCTCCATGAGGTCTTGTACCAGTGTTCCCACCACCACCACACGAGGGCTTGTCTCTCTGAACGGTTTGAGAGGCTCCACGTCAGAACCCCTATACTGGGAACCTTGCCTTATTGCTAGACAGCTTGACCACCCCCATACCATTACGCGGAAGGGTTTCAGCAAATCCTGTTCCGGAAGCAATCTGTCACTCCGCCAGTTTCCCTGTCAACATGTGCCGAGGAATTGTGGATGCTGGTGCAGAACTGACAACCCGCGAGGGAACTGGCAGCTTCTCAGACACAGTTTCTCCCTCACGGCAACATCAGAAGATGCCTGAAAGTACAGTTGCAAACAAATCTCAAGAACTGTGTGTTCTTCCCAGTAACGTGACTGTGCAGCTGTGAGCTCCAAACTCTGTGGGATGGTGGAGCCACTACCTTGTTCCCAGCTGGTGGGTGAGGGGTTTCCCTTTGTCTCTGATCCAGCCCACCATGTGCTCAGGATGCTCTTAAACTGGGCATCTGGCAATTAGCAGGGTAACTTGCCCAGCCCCGAGGCTTGTAAAAGTGCAGCTGGGCTAAGTGGGAAACGGAGAGCCCTTGCCCATACCCTGCTGCGCCAGGTCAGCCTTTGCCTCCCATTGCTCCTGTGCTTGCCCATACCCTGCTGTGCCAGGTCAGCCTTTGCCTCCCATTGCTCCTGTGCTTGCCCATACCCTGCTGTGCCAGGTCAGCCTTTGCCTCCCATTGCTCCTGTGCATGCCTTCCTTCTGGAGCAGCTGGTGCGTAATTAACGAATAGCCCCACTATCATGGTGCTCACTGTTTGTACTTGGTACCTGGGTGGGGCTGAGGTAGAAAACGGGCTACGTTGTCTCAACCAGCTGGGGTTGGCCAACAGCAGTAGGTCATGGCCAGATCAGGACAGCTGCAAGTCAGGTTTGTCTAGAAGTGCAGACTACTGCACCAAAGAAACTTCATGCTGCCAGGGGGAAGGAAGCAAGCCTAAGCACATGTGAGAGACATAGCTCTGAAGATTGTGCTAAAATGGGAGGCAGTAGTCCAAGGCAGAAGTAGGTTCTAGTTCCTATCCAGAGACGCATCTTCTGTCTCCTGCGCCAGCTCAGAATTTCTTCTCAGCTCTAGGACAAGGCCAGAGGTCAGCAGGCTCAGATCATAACAGAAAGAACCAGAAGTCGTGGCTCCTCGTCCTCAAGCAATTCAGTGAGCTGTTGGGGTGGTAGAGTGCTGTTTGTCTTACGCTAAGAATCTGCAAACTATAGCCTAAGGGCCAAATTCGAACCACTGCTTGTTCTTTTAAATATGATCCTATGGGACTATGGCTGCATTCGCTGTTTATGTATTGTCTATGTGCGCTTACACTCTGAAGCCGCAGAGTTGATAGTTCCAGTAGAGGCTGGGTGGCCTGCAGAGCCTAAACTGTTGATGGTCTGGCCCTTTATAAGAAAAGTTTACTGCTTCCTGTTCCACATGAACAGGTAGGTGCACCTGAATCAGGGACCGAACCCTGATATTTGCACAAACCAAACATAGTCCTCAGAGTAAGGATTCAGCTGTTTGCCCGACTCCTTCCCTTACTGAAAGCACAACCTTGATTACCCAACATCTCTATGCTTCTGTCCCCTCTGCTGGGAAATGGGCAACTGGGTTCCGTTTCCACAAGAGTACTGTGAGGACGGGGTGAGTGGGTGTAGCGAGGCATGTGAACATATGCCAATGAATATGTTAGTCTTTTTTTTTTTTTTACTGAAATGTAATTCCCATCCTAAAATTCACCCTTTGTCAGAATATTCACAAGATTGTGGAGCAGTCACCATTGTCTAATTCCAGGGCATTCCCATCACCCATGACCACCCAAAAGATACCAGATCCTAATCCCTGAAATCTGTAAATGTGACCTTATCTGGAAAAAAAAAAAGGTCTTTGCAGATGAAGGATCTGCAAGGGAAATGAAGTCAGTATGTTGAAGAGACACCTGCATCCCCAAGTCCATCGCACCTATTCACAGTAGCCAGAATTGAAAACAACTTAAGCATCCAGAGCAATTGCACGGGTAAGACAGATGTGATACCTATCCACGACGGAGGGCTGAAAGAGAATAAAGCCTCATATTTGCAATTGCTCGGATGGAACTGGAGATCATTACTTTAAGTGGAATAAGCCAGGCCCAGAAAGACAAGGGTCGCGGGATCTCGCACATATGTGGACCCTAAAACAGTTGATGTCATAGAGGTTGAGAGTAGAATGGCGGTTACCAGGGGCCAGGAAGAGATGGGGAGGGAGGGGCGGAAGGGACGGAGGGAGGGAGGAAGGGAGGACAGTCAGTCAGTGGGTACCAAGGTGCAGTTGGGAGTAAGGCGTTCTGGTGTGCTATGGTACAAGGGTGGCTGTGGATAACAGCAATGGGCTGTATGTCTCAAGAGGCTGCTGAAAGTGTTTACCATCAAGAGATGGTAAGTGTTTGGTAGATAAAGCTGTTCAACCCAGTTTAAATATTATGTGATGTATACCTCTATGAAAACATGACACATTACTATTTCATGCATAGGTATGATTTTTAGTGTTATACATCCTCCTAAAAATAAGTTTACAAAATTTTTTTAAAAGTGAAGAGTCTTGAGAAGGGGAGATTGTCCTGGATTATGTGGGTAAGGCTTAAGCGCAGCCACATGTACCCATCTGAGAGGCAGAGAGAAATTCATTACATGTGGAGAAGGAGGTGATGTGGAGGTGAACAGAGACTGGCGTGGTGCAGCTGTAAGCCAGCCAATACCAGCAGCCTCTAGAAGCTGGAAAGGCCCGGCGCAGATCCTGCCTTGGAGTTTCTAGAAGGTTTGTCACAGTGGTACTGATAGTGAACCTCTGGCTTCCACAACTGTGAGAGGATAAATCTTTGCTGCTTTACATCCTGAACATTGTGGTAATTTATCCAAGAAGCCACAGGCATGTAATCCAGTTCCCATTACTTAATGGGATTATTACTGATGCTTTCCTACTGGCCGAAGGCGGGCCCAAGGGGGAGGCTGTGTCTCGGGACAAACAGTGAGGCACGGCTGTTCCCTACATCACTCCACTTCATGCCCGAGACACTTGTTCAACAGGCATTAGTTTAGCAGGGACCAAGTGTGGTATGAACCCGGATCTTTCATTTTTTCTGTTCTGTAGAGGATTAGAGAGTGCTTGTTACCAGTCCAATTAGTGAAATACAAATTGACCAAAACTTGCTTTTTTAATTAATTTTTTATAAGATAATGTAACAGGAAATATGAACACAGCAATTTTATCAACTTTATTCAGTATAAGAATCAGCTGGTTGAAATGTGTTGCTCAGGGCAAACTGTTCAACAGTTAACCCCCTCTCCCCAAAAAGGCAGTTTCGCCCACCCAGCAGGCCTCTTGCAGAACGCTCAGCATCGGTGTTTTGATACTGGGGAAATGAACACTGCCTTGGTGGTATTCATGCTGTTCTGTGGAACCTCATTTTTCTGGGTTACAATCTTAAAAATCTCCCCAGCACTGCAAATTTATGCAGTCTGCTTTCACAGCCACCACAGTCCTCTGTTCCCTCTGCGTTTCCCGTGTACCATTTGTTCTGGAACTGTTACCTGCAGCAGAGGGAGGCTGGGAATGACAGCGAGCGGGTGCGCAGAGCACCAGCCTCAGTGAGCACAGGCAGAGCCTGCCCTGGTGGCCTCTTTGGTACCAACACCACCGTGCTCTTGGGTCCCCTGTTTCCTGCATCGTGGTCTCCCTGTAGGTTCTTAGGCAGATGTTAGCATGTCCAACCGCAGAGACCATTTAGAGATCCAAATACCACAGTGTACTAGGTGGTTTTGTGATGTTGGAATTATACCCCAGAAGCCCCTGCGCTCACACCTTTAAGTTAACTGCTGGCTCTTTCCACCCAGCCCTCTAGGGGCAGCTGTGGCTTAACCCTGGCCCTGCCAGAGCCCTCAGCGCCCCGCAGTCATCCCTCCCTCCCTGGAAGGCTATTTGTTCTCCTGCCTTTCCCCTTATTTTCCCTTGGACAAAGTTCTCCCTTACCCCAGCGTAGCTGAGGCCAACTTCCCTGCCTCTTCTCTCTCTGGGACTTTGTCTGTGTCGTTCTGATGAAGTAGCAAGTGAAGCCTGGCCCACCCAGCCCTAGTGCTCATTAGTGCCTCGTAGCATGCAGGTTATTTCACCCCTCTTCCCACGGCCCCACTGCAAGTGGGCTTGGTAATAGTACCTCTTGCATTGTCGCAAAGGACTTCAGGCAGTGCCTGCCACTTCGTGATCTCTCCAGAAATGCTACTCCTGCCACCAACTTGTTTATTATCTTCTGGGCACTCAAGGAGGGCTTGTGGGGAGCACACCTGGCTGCAGCCTCAATGACATGTGGTCCAGTCAGTCCATTTTCAGTAGAAAAAGTGCTATCGCTCACTCTCTCTTCATGCATCCCTTCGCTCCCTCTCACCTACATCCAGCCCCACATATACACACACATACGTGTCTTCCTCAGCTTTGAAAGCAAACCACTGAGAAACAAGATAGTCCATCAAGTTTCTCAGTCTTCAGATCTTCATGTGTGGCCCTAAAGTTCTCTGGAGGAACATTCTATCTAATAATCACCCAAATAACTAATTCTTTTGGGTTGGAGAACGCCTTATATCAACCGAAGATGTGGCTTATGGATTTGGGACACCTCCATCACTCTGTCACCTTATGTTCAAGGAGTCCAGGTTCTTTCAACCAGGGACCCTAAGCTTCCTCATTTTCTGCAGTCCCCTGGCCGTGCCCTCCCTTGAATAGCTTGGCCTTCATGTTTCTTTGGCCATTGGTAACTTCAGACAAAGAAGAGTTTTGTTGCTGCTGCTGTTGTTGTTCTGGGGTATCAGAGAACATAGTTGCTGCAATTCTCAATTCACAGTAGGAGTAGAGAATTTGTTTACTCCTGTTTTTGTCGTCAGGCAGGGTTGGCGGTGGGAGGGAGCCGCCAGATCGGCACACGCTGAACAATCCTGACTTCTGCAGTAAGTCCCTGTTTGGACTTTTGTCCTTTTTGTTGGCTTTCAAACAAGAGCCGTGAACAAGGATGCTCTTGGAATAGGGTAGGGCAGGGGAAGCAGCAGGATAGAAAATTATTTTGTAAAGCAAAACATATCTTTTGATGGGTCAGGTTGTCCTTTAATTTGGAGACACTTGACACTTGTGCATCACTAGACAGTGTCACTGGGTAGCAATGAACCCTAAACAAGCAAGGTTACTGTGAGTTGGAGCTGACCAGTCTGTCTGCAGACAAGAGAGATGCAGCTGTGTCCTGGACAAATCTCTTTTGAGTGTCCAGGGATGGAGCCTTCCAAGCCTCCATGTACTCTTAAATTGACCTGTACCCAGCCAGCACCCCCATAGCAACCTTGGAGTGAGGTTTACAACGCACAGGAAAGGCAGGGAGATGGGATGGGAAAGACCCAGCATGCTTCACAGTGTTGGCCTTGATCTAGCTTCTGCGTTGGGTGGTGAGCTCATGGGTGTTTATCATACTTTATAATTTATACTACTTACATTGTCTGGATTAAGAAACCATCTGGAGAATTCTCTGGATGGATCAAAAACTGCCTTGATTTTTTTTTTTAATTGCAATCTATTTTGGAACATCTAGGAGCTGTTTAACTCTAGCTTTACCCTGGGGTCTGGAAATTCCAGAACTATATGATCTGTCCCTTTAATGTACTTCATTTCTTTACCTTGAGGAAACAGCTGTACTCCTGGGCCAGGAGAACTGGGTAGTGGTGGACAGAAGAAGGGTGATGATGTAGACAGAAAATAGCAAGTGAGTTAATGCTCCTCTTAGTAATCACAACAAATACTTGCATAGCAAATACTTCCTTTGTTCCAGGTTCCCTAATGCCATATATATTTTTTTTTTCACAATAACTCTAGGTGTTAGTATAATTGTATCTATGGATGAACTGACTGAGAAATTGAGTGTCTCACCCAAAGCCATACAACTGATCAGTGTAGAGCAGGAATTTGGCTGCAGCTGCCCAAACCCTTGGGCACTGTGTTCTGCTATCTCCAAGACGGTGCTGCAGCACCCAGTCAAGCAACATGAGCCCTCGGGTCCCCTCAGCATCCTCAGTTGCACATTAAGCCCACACTTGAGTCACGTCTCCAAGAAAGCCTCACAGTCGCTCTTGCCTATCTGCCTGCCTCAGGACACATCACCCTTTCAGGAAGAGTCACTGGCCTCGTGGCCTACATCATACTTTTCCAGCCCCCACCCAGGGCACCCATGTCTGGGGCAGACAGCTCAGACCTCTGAGCTAAAGAGACAGACCATATGATTATCCACCTACCTCGCTTCTAAGCATTTCTTCAAAATACACACATCCTGCACCACCCTAGCCGCCTGTGTGAGGTCAGTCTAGGTATGTGTTCCTCAGTCCCTGTAATGTTATTTGGATGGGTTTTATTCAGAAAGGGTATTTGACATTTTCCAGGCATTATATAACCTCACAGTGCAGGCTGGTATCTCTTAATTTGGGGCTTGGCAGCTAATAATTTCAGAACAGTCATCTCAAGCCAAAAGATGAGAATATAATTAGTGTTCTATATTTCTATTAAAGTCCAGAACAGACTCTCCATTCTGAAATGGCCACTCCTGCAGTACACTTGTATTTCTTCAGCAGATGTCCCCTTCTCATAAAAGCTACAGGGCTGCCAAAGAACTACACAGGAAAGTGTCTTGCCATGCCCCTCCATGGGGTGCTGGGCGCATTTGGGCAGACCCTGTGAATCTTGTTAGATGCAGTCAGTCCTGCTGCCAAGTTTATCTGCTAGGGAAATATGCTATTTCTATACTGCTACATTTAAGAGACTTCCACCTCTGGGAACTTGAATTGGCATGGTAGAGCTTTTAAAAAAGAAATCTCCTTCTCAGTAGTTTATCAAAGTAGCATGATTTTTTTCCTGTCTTAATTCTGTGGATCAAAACAATTCATTCTTGCAGAAGGTGAGAGACAAGCAGTTAGCCATGGGATATTTGCCGGGCTGATCTTGAGCCCACTGCTTCTCTCAGGCTATGGAGGGTCCCCATCCTTCCTAACCTCATTCCTTCTCCTGTGCTTCCCAAGGGTGGGATGGGACTGCCAAGGGGCATGACTTTGGGCAGCACTGAGACGGTTTCTGAAGATATCGAACTGACGTTTAAAAACATTAAATTACATGATGAGAAAGTCTTTTTTCAGTTTGCTTTACAGTCTCAGTTGTGATGTGCAGAAAGACCATCTGGGGCTAGAATATCACTAACACTACGACACTTGCTAATTTCCCTCTTGTAGGGAAGAGAGGTTGGACCTCTGGCAGCTGTAGCAAGCTAGAAAGTTCTAACACAGATTTTTCACTGTATTTACTTCTCTGAGAACTTCCTATTTATGGCAAACAACCTTGGTTTTTCTTTTACTGCAGGGATACCTGTACTTTTTAATGTTGGATGTTAAAAAGTGAGAGAATTAAAAGGAAAATGGGAATAAAAATCCAGATTGGTGAGTGGTAAAGTAAGGCCAGTTCAGGGACCGCACTGTCAGAACCACTGCTGGATCAGTGAGTGGTACCAGGCCCTGGCTTCACATAAGACAATTCCAGGGAGCTTGGAAGATCCTAATACCTGGGCCTCAACCCACACTGAGCAACTATGAACCCCCGGGAATGGAGTCAGCCATCAGTACTGGACTCAAACTTGCCAGATGTTTCCATTTGGAGCTGAGGCTAAGATCAGCTTCCTGCCTGTATTGGGGTAGCATTTTTCTACCTCTGACCCCACATCCTGGTTGCATCTTATCCTTCCTTTCCTTCTTCTCCCTCTAGACCTCCTCATCCATTCCTTTCACCTTAATTTTGCTCTTCTCTTTCCTAGCTTCTGTCTTCCAGACAGGAGGAGAACCACTCTTGTTAGCAATGCCCTCCATCATTGCTTCTTTTAAGACAACTGTTGGAAATCACTCACTTAGTTGCAACTGTGCTGGGTAACTTCCACATCATACTATTTTCAGTAGCATTTGTTTGCCAGTTCATCAGCCGACAGTCTAGTTTCTGAACATACAAGCTTTTTGGATTTTGTTCTCTGCTGGTAACTTGCTTTGACATGAATTGTTCCTGGGTTCTTAGCCTGTTGCTGCTGTAAGGACTTTGTGTATATGAACCTTTGTCACCCTGTTGGTCAATCGTTGATCAGGGTGATATGCCATCCCAATATACCAGGGAGGTACAGTTCTTAGCTAAGGAAACTGAGGCACAGAAAGGTGAAATATCTTGCCTACATATGTGAAGTGGTAGAGACAAAATTCACATCCAGGCAGCCCTGCACCAAAGCCCACATTCTCAGCAGATGGGACCCCCTAGTTGGTTGTTTATAATCCTGATTCAAGTGTCCTGGCCTGCGATGAGTCACACATCAGAAGACTGTTCTCTGCTGCACTAAGAGATTGAAATTTGGGCGCACTGTTTGCTTCAATGTCATTTGGAATTGATAACTCTTTTTATTTTCAACTTAAATGATAGTCTCTCAGCAGGAAGCCCACAGCTTTAAATCCCATCAAGATTTTAGCTCATCACCATTTGGAAGAGATCAGCCCAAAGTGATTGCATGTGTGCTGGCTGTCAAGTCTATAAATGAGATATAAAAGCCAGTACCCGCGATAATTCCACAAATGGCAGGGAGCAACACTAAAACTCTTGGTGGCCTTGATAAGGTTCATTATCAGCCTATCTGGATTGTGACCTTCTGCAGCCTCCAGTGTTAGACATCCCAGGGCACATTCTGCCTTTTAAAATGTATCAGATTCTCATTCTGGTGTTTAAATCAGAGGCAGACCTTTGGCCTATTTCCATTACTTGTGGAAGATGTTCTTTTTAAAACTCAAATTTTTCATCTTTGGTGATACTCGGGGTTGATGTTTAGGAGGTTAGACCTTCTGCATTGCAGTAAGCCTGAAAATCTCAGGTGAATTAAGTGGCACAGCCCCTGTGGCCTTCCAGTGTCACTGAAGATTTCAGAACGCTGAGTTACGGAGCTAAGCCTGAGACACTGTGCCGAGGGTGAGCCGTCACATTACTGCATCTTTTCCCTGCCTTTTCCAGGCCCCCGAGTACTGTATATAAGATACTTTATGTGCATCATGTCATTCAGTTCTCCCAGGAAGCTTATACCACCAGAATTCAGGTCTTGTTTGTTTTTCTAGTTGAAGAACCAGGCCCAAGGATGTCAGCTCCAGTGTCTGGAGCTACACAGGCAGGATTTGAAAATAGATCTGCTGAGCAGCAGAGCCCATGCTGGTGTATTTATGCCCTGTGCACTTCTGAGCTAGACAAGGTGTCCCCCAAAAACTCATGTGTTCGTCCATAGGTGGGCTCTTAAAGGTAATGGACCATGAGGACTCTGTTCTCACCCGTAGGTGAACCCACAGCCAAATGTGCTGTAGGAGGTGGGACCTAGCTGGGAGACGCGGTTTGTTGAAGGCATGACCTGGAAAGTTTATCTGCCTCCCCGGCTGCTCCCCTTGCTCCCTGCTTCCTGGCCACTGTAACGTGAACCGCTTTCCTCTGCCATACCCTTCCCGCTGGGAGTCAGCCAGCTCTGGGCTAGGTCCTCAAAAAGCTATGAACCAAGATAAGCGTCTTCTCCTTTACGTTGTCAGTATCCGGTGTCTTGTCCCAGGGACAAGAAAAGTAACTAAGACACAAGGTTAGCTACTGTTTGCTGGGCAGAAATGTGAGGAAGGCACTCACGGAATGCAAAGAACTTACTAAGTTCAGCTTCTGTGTGGTGGGCAGACTTGAGTTGGCCCAGTCCCCTCTCTCAGACCACTGAATAGGTCCCCTCTGTCCTGTGTTAAGGCGGCCAGCTAAGAAGACGTGAGGCCACTGACTTTCAGGTGCACAGGACTCTGCATACAGTGGCACTACAGACGAGGATGGGAAAAGATTGTCTTTAACTCTTGCTCTTAAGGCCATAACTCGCTTATTTATGTCCAAAGGTCCGACATCTTTAACATTCTCCATTCCTCCCTTGTTGGCCACTTCATTCTAAATTGCGTCTGTAATTCTTAACAATCAAACTCTACTGTTACTCTGTGCTGGCCAGCTTGATCGGTGGTTCTGCAACTCTTGCGTATCTCAGAATCACCTGGAGGTTTGATGAACAGATCACCCCGCCCCCGAGTCCTGGATTCGGTAGATAGTGCCCATGCTGCTGACCCGGGGGTCACACCGTGAGAACGGCCAGTCACATGTGTGTCAGTGGAAGTTTCACTCTTGCTGGGAAAGATGCCATTGGAAGATAGCAAGAAAGACACTGCGGGTCAGCAGGCCCGGATCTGTGTCCCAGTTCGTCATAATGATAAATACACCATGGCTTAGACAGCCACCCCTACTGACATAAGCCTCTGCCAGCTATGTCTCTGAGCAGTCCTCTCTCTGCAGGTGGAAAGCCTTTCCTTCTCATTAGTAGAGTTTTTTTTTATTTCCACATTATGCTTCTCAAGCTAGAATGTGCATTGGAATCCCCTGGGAGCCTGGGTAAAATGAAAATTCTGAGTTAGTATTCTTGAAGTGAAGCCTGAGACCTGCCCATCAAATGACCTCTCCGATGCTGTTGATGCTTTAGTCCCCGGACCTGCACCTGGGTAACAACTCTGAATTACAGCTTCATACAGCAGTGGCCCCATCCCTGCTGCACACTAGAACCCCTAGAAAAGCTTTCAAAATCAGGTCCACATCTCCTGGGTATTGTCATTTAAGTGCGAGCATTGGAATTTTAACCCCTCTCCCAAGTGACTTTAAATGATGTCCCCGTTTGGGAGCTAGCAGGGGTTTGAAAGAGGCAATACCTAGCAGGAGTTAAGGGCATAGGCCAGGCGGGTCACCTAGATGAGGAGCCTGTGGAGGTCACTGGGAATCTTGTTAAACACAGCTTCTGCTTCTGCAGGTTCAGGTGGAACTCAGTTCTCTGCATTTCTCCCATCCAAGTACTAACCAGGCCCGACCCTGCTTAACTTCCAAGCTCAGACGAGATCGGGCGCGTTCAGGGTGGTATGGCCGTAGACTCTCTGCATTTCTCATTTGTGCCTGAATGTCATCGATGCTGCCAATTCGGTCTGCCAGGTACTGAGCCTCAAGGCTGGGCCACACTGATACCCGTTGCCTCTGCCAGTAGAGGTGGCGAGCAGATTTCTCATGATGATCGTCAGAGGTTTCCAGGTTTTACCTCCTGTCCCCATTCAGCATCATCTTGATGTCACTTTTATCCAGCACAATACTAACACAGAGCACTGGACAATTCAGGTCAGTCCTTTTTTTGTAACATTTTCTTCCTTTTCTCTTCACAGTACGAGATGCAAAAAATCTAATCCCTATGGACCCAAATGGACTTTCAGATCCTTATGTGAAGCTGAAACTTATTCCTGATCCCAAGAATGAAAGCAAACAGAAAACCAAAACCATCCGCTCCACACTGAACCCCCAGTGGAACGAGTCCTTCACATTGTAAGCATGCTCTTCTCTCCTGGATTAAATTGCACTCCACACACCCAGCATTGCCACCCTCACTGTTAGAGAGAACACGGCGTCTGTGACAAATGCCTCTGAACCCATCTTCCTTCCTAAGGCCTGCTCAGACTCCTGTTAGGTAGATAACTGCTGTGACCTCGGGTTGGTGGATAGTAGCTTGATTTACCAGGAGTTGCAGATGCAAGCCCCAAATCATTATCATTACCGCTTCCGTTCTTAAAAGTCTGTTTAAGGTACAATGGATAATTTAAATCATATAAAGTATGTCCCACCTCTTGATAGGCTTAAGTTCTTTTGAGGATAATGGGAGGGTGTGAGTCAGAAAGCTAATAATTCTTACAACACAGAATAAGTAATGTAGAAAGTACTATTACCACTGAAAGGGGATGACATCCTCACCTTCAAGCAGGGAAGACTTTCTGGAGGAGGTGCCATTGGAAGTGGGCCTTGAAGAATTACCAGGATTTCAGAAGTAGAGATGGTGGAAGGAGAGGGAAGATGGAGGGAATGATAAGAGAGAATAAAGAAGTTAGGAACAGGGAAGCAGAGACCACAGCAGACCACAAACCAGTGGTCCCCTTTGTGGACTCAAACTCAGGAAGCAGTCTCTCTGTGGGTAACCAGAAAGGTAACGGTCTACTACGGAGAAGCCAGAGAGCTTGGCTCTGAAAGGGGCCAGGTTTAAGTGTTTTAGTTTCAGCTGTCTCAGTGCTCTTGACATTGTAGAGCCAAAGCAGCCATAGACGGTATATAAACTAATGGTTATGGCTGTGTTCTACTAAAACTTCATTTACACAAAGTGGCAGTGGACTGGATTTAGCCCATGGTTTATAGCTTGCTAAACCCTGGGCTGGAGCTTTGATACACAGTATAGGAGACCAGTAAACTGTTGGCACCAGAGCAGACTTGGACATACTGCTGCTCTGTCTCGGGCCCAGACTGTGAGCTTGTGGTGTCGCCCAAGAAACCATGATTAAGATAACCTACTGTGCATGTGTGTGTGTGTGTGTGTGTGTGTGTGTGTGCGCGTGTGCGTGCGTGCGTGCGTGCATATGTCTTTGTAGCAAATTAAAACCTTCAGACAAAGACCGACGACTGTCTGTAGAGATCTGGGACTGGGATCGAACAACACGGAATGACTTCATGGGCTCCCTTTCCTTCGGCGTGTCGGAGCTAATGAAGATGCCGGCCAGCGGATGGTAAGGTAGCCCTGGGGCTGCCCATGCCTCCCTACAGTAGACCATGTTGCAGACCCAAGAACAGGCGGCTTCAGTCTGCAACGCCAGGTGGATGTCTGGTCACCTGGCTGCAGTCTCGCCATAATGGGCGTGTCTGTCACCAACAGCTCACATAGAGGGTGGGGAAGAGCTGCTAAACCTGCACGTAACCCTCCTTCTCTCCCATGTCTTTGAAAGGTACAAGTTGCTTAACCAAGAGGAAGGTGAGTACTACAACGTGCCCATTCCAGAAGGGGATGAAGAAGGCAACATGGAGCTCAGGCAGAAATTCGAGGTGAGGATTCCAAAAAACCAGCAGGAAACATGTTCTCTTCACTTTCTAAAGCATAACTCCAGCGAGGTTGGATTTTTGTGGTCACACAGTAGAAAGCAAAAAGCAATTTCAGTGTTAGCACTATTTGCTTTATTGAAAAACGTAAGTGTTGTATATAATTACCTCCACTGGCAAGCGCTTGGCATTCTGAGTCTATTGTACCGAAGAGAACGAAGACTGGAAATGTCCCAGCAATGAGAGCATGGTTGGTTTCTGCTTAAGAAATTGGTTTGCACACATGGGGTGGCAGCACGGTTTGAGCACAAGGCCCTTGGGACAGAGACAGGCTCCTCTAAAAGGGAGGACTTGGGGTCCTGTCCTCTGGAGGGATCTGAATGTAATTAGGCCATCATGCTGGCCTCTGATATTTTTTTTCTACTGAAAGCAAAAGTTTCCTAATTTTATTCTAAGGGATCAAACCTCAGCAAATATTTCTTTATGTTTGGGGTTCCTTTTTAGTGTGTTCCAGGTCTTGAGGAAGGACCAGCCCGCTGCTTTTCGTCCTCTTTGGTGTCTGTGTTCTCATATGCACTGGGCTTCTTTCTCCCTGCTGTCTCCGCTGTCCTCCCCATTCTTTCTTCTCGTGACTCACCAGCCTTCTCAGCTTGTACTAAACTTTCATTTCGCTAAGCAAACGCCTTATGTTCCAAGTCACCACTTTGGGTCTCTACTTCTCTAATCACTTTGCATTTGAGGCATTTGAGGGATGCGGGCAACCTCTGCTATCTGTGTATGTAACTGGTTCTTTTTTTTTTTTTAACTCTTTCTCTCCTTCAGACTAATTAGGGTTCCCTGGTGATTTCCCCACCCTAAAGAAATACACATACACACACCTAAGTGTGTAGAGATGCTGAGCTGTTAAAGAAATATTGGTGATGGTGGTGGTGTTGTTTTTCCTACTCTCTCATTCCCAAAGATGATAGATAGATAGAGAGATAAAATCCAGGTAGGGTGGATTTCAAGGGGTGTCAAACATGAAATTGTTCAAATTATCTCATCATGCTGATGTTTGGTTGAAGTGGATGTTGGTGTCAGCCGAGCTGGAGCCCTGTTCAAAGGTGGCAGTGTTGGCTGGTCACTGTCCTGTATACACATAGGCCCCATGCTTCAGGAAAAGCCACAAGTATGGAGTTTTACATGACACAGTCTGAGTGTGTTTTCAATATTGACAGTTAATGAAAATTTAAAATTTGTGCAGGTCAAACATACATCGATTTCTTTAGACACAGGAGTCAACCAGTGAGAATTAGCCTGCAGTCTCTGCTCTTTAAAAATAGAGGAATAAATGTACATCAAAAGGAAGTATATATAAAATGAGGAGAGTGAGGTTCTTTCTGAAGAAGGTTCATAATATTTGGAGGAATTCAAGTACCAAGATGAAAGTCAGGCTTTGGCCAGGGATAGCCCTTTCTCTTTCCTCTTCTCTGGTCTCTCTTCACTCTCCCTCCTTCTCCCTCTTCCTCCCCTTTTTCTTCACTTCATTATCTGCCGCCACCCTCAGCCCTCAGCTGAGGACACAGGCCTGGACTCCTGGGCAGGAAGGCTTCCAGGACCCTGCCCAGTGTCCCATCGTACCTGTGATGGAGTCTCACAGGGACAGTTTCGGGACACAGCGCTGGCGTTCTTCAGCTGTCTCGGGTGGAGCAGAAGCCTGACCTGCTGGCAAGAGCCTTATTGAATTCCATGCCCTCAGATGGGCCATGGGCAGCCACTGGTCAGAACCATGGGTGCAGGGTGCATTCGAGGGAGGCACAACCCAAGGCATCCTGGCAGTGCCTGAGACTCTCCTTGCTGATGGAGAGATCAACCCACTCTTGAGGCTTTATTTTCATGACTTTGTGGAGAACGATCTTCCTGATTTTCTAAGCTTTTTATAAAGGTCAGACTTCCAGGCTAAAAAATAAAAATAAACTATGGGCAAGAGAGCTGGAGTCCAAAAGTGAAGTCTTTCTCTTTAGAGTCACTCAAAGGCCATGTGTCATGGGTTCCTGTCTTTCTCCTGGGACAGCTGAACCTGGGAAAGCAAGCCAAGTTCCAGCCTGGGGCTGTGCGGCCGCAGCAGAGAGTGGCAAGGTCAGCAGAGTGGTAGGGGTTTGGTCCTGCTGTGCAGCCCCCTGGGGAATCTAACTCTTACAATCATTATTATGATACCACTACACCCCAACTTTCTCTCTGCGCATCTTCCACCTCGTATTTCCTAGACGTACCCCAAGTGGGTCAGCGCATTTACTCCGACCACTGGCAGAAAGCCAGGCGGATGGCAGCAGAAAGATACACCAGGGGAGAAGACTGGGTTCCCCATTCAGGGGACAGCCGGCCTTTCCAAACAGGGTGACAATGCGCGCCAGAGTACAGCTTCCTTTGGCCCCGTCCTGTTCCCTGTCTACCCCAGACACAGCACAGCGGCTTCCCTCCGTACCGCTCTCTCCGCATTGTTGCCGTTCTGCCCGCCTCCCATCACGTCAGCCCCGCTTCAGGAACAGACACATCCCGGTGGCCTCACAGAGCATCTCTATGGAATTACTCTTCCTACATGCAGCTCTGTCTGCTGTGTAGAAAAGGTTACCTGCAGCTTGTACACCCTTCCTCAGAAATCAAAAGTCATTCAGTCTGATGAAGGGAAAATCAAAACAAATGAGCATTTATAACTCTGCCTGCTGCAGTTAGCATTCATCTGATAATCAGATGGAAAATGTTTTAAATTTAAATTGTTGATTCCAGAATCTTGGCAAAAACAGATGATTCACAAGTGAAGCTCCAGGATGGCTGGAAAAGCCCTGCTGTCTAACGCAGGCCCTACTAGAGCAGTTCATCTGTCTGAAACGCGGCCCAGACCAGAGCCTCAGTCATGACATTCATGGACAGCGAGTCTGTGGGCCTTCCGTGTGTTTCACGTTTGCCTTCAAGTGAAGTATATACTACATCCCAGAGTTACAAACATAAATTCCATATCCTTACATCTGTTCAGTAAATAAGATTCCGGTCATAAGCAAGACAGTCTCTTCTTCTTTGGAGTTTATGCTTAGTACCTGTGGGCCCTGGGTTTCATGGGGAGTGGGTGATGAAGCAAGGAGCTTATTGAGAAAGACATGTAACGCCTTGTGCAGGTGTGACTTTGTTACCCACGATTGCTCCTGTTGAGGACCATTGGGATTCCTGAGTTTCCCCTCACTGTCGGTCTCTGGCCAGTGAGTCTGATTGCCAGAACTGGGAAGGCTCTCCTTTTCCCTGGAGGCAATGCAGAGGATAGCTTAGCTCTGGCTCGACAACTGTTTTCTGGAAAGGGTCAGATAGTAAATGTTTTGTGTTCTGCAGGCCATGCAGTGTCTGCTGTGATACCCTGTCATTGTAGTAGCCACAGTGTGTTTCAATAAAACTTTATTGGCAAAAAGCAAGTAACAGAACAGATTTGCCTTTGGGTCATAGTTTGCCAACTTCTGGTTTGGCCCATGGACCTTGGGATAAAAATCATGGTTTGCCAGTTATTAACTGTGTAATCTTTCTATACCTTATTTAGTGATCATAACTGTATGGGGTTGATAGCAACATTTACTTAATAGACTTGTTATAAAGATTAAATTATTCAGTAAGAAAGTCCCTAAAGCATACATACATGTTCACTCTTATAATCATTATTCTCAGTCAATGTATTAACTGTGTTTTTCTGCAGAAACTGATTTTGAAAATTTGTTTTGTTTAGGTAGTACTGGAGGTTGAGCCCAGGGCCCTCTACCACTGAGTATATTCCAACCCTATTTATTTTGAGATAGGGTTTTACTAAGTTCCTCAGGCTGACCTTGAACTTGCCATCATCCTGCCTAAGCTTCCCAAATAGCTACAGTTACTAGCATGTGCTACCATGCCCAGCTTAAAGGACCTCCTTTTTAATAACAGTTTTATAAAAGAAACTTCTGAAGGTTCCTCTGAAAAATAGTGAATTTTCATGTTGAAATCATGTTCCAAATAGTAGGCATTTTCTCTGTCCTGTAGTCCAGTTATAGTATGAAATAAATGCATATGGTGAAACCCTCATCACCACTTACATGGTTATTTTTAGGGGGAAATGTATGTTGATTTACATGCAGATGACTTTCTAGAACACAGCACGTCTATAAGTCGGGAACTTTGTATATCTGGAATGTATCAGCCCCTGAGCAAAGCAAGTTACCAGTGGTCAGGAAAGAAAATATAAGCCCACAAAGAAAAGTCAGTTTGCACTGACACTTGTCAAGTCAATGGCTTGATTTAGGGTCCTGACCAAGGACTTGACAGTGAGCACATCTGACAGGTGATTGATAGAAACCATACCACAAATACACACAAGGATGGCCATAATGGTGACAGTAGCTAATGGCACATTCAAGAAGTCATTAAGTTAACAACAGTAATATCACAATTGACTTACTACCGATTTCATTCAAATGGAAGTTCAATACTCTTTGCCAGTGTGATACTGCCATTTCAATCGTTTACAGAAATCGAGGCTCAGACTTATTCACATCTTGAACTGTGCTCAAGGAATTACATGCTGCACTCAACTTTCCAGTTAAGAAAGAAAGAGTATCTTCCGATCACATCATCCATCTTTCCACTCTTAAAAGTGGCTCTGGAGCTTCTTAATGCCATGTGCAGCTTTGTCACCGTGCTCGTTGGTGAACATGAGCAGTTTTGCATTTGTTTATTATCAGTTGATTTGTTTGCTGAGCCCACTGGAGCCACATCTACCTCCAGAGTTAAAGTTGTCCCAGGTTTAACTCGGAGGCATTAGGGGGAGCAGAAAAGGTGAACTAAGTTGTCTGAAATCTAGGTGCAGGCCTTTCTTAGAGCCAGCCTCTTCCTGCCCCAGAGCTTTATTCCTGCCTCTGCCTACCTGCTTTCCTCCAGGGCAGAGCCTTTCTTTGAAGACTTGGCCCCTTTTTGAGAGCACCTTCCTCTAGCCAAGACCTTCTTGCCCAACCCTTCTACCTAAGTAAGGAGAACTCAAGCCAGCAAGGAAAATAATGCTAGTCAGGGAGCTGGCTGCTCTGGGCTGAGAGCTCCTCAGGACAGCTGGTGAAGAGACATTCGCCTTCTTCACATTTCGTATTTTGGTATTTAACAAAGTGACACCTTAATTTCTTCATTTTGCCCCCAGGATCACCATTACTACTTTGAATTTGCATTTTTATTGTTTTTACCTGCAGATGGACTTTAAACAAACTCATTTCTACCTGTGGGGTTGCTTATCTCCGCCACGTATTTTTATCAGTTAATGGAGATTATAATCTAAAAATATCAAGTTGCTTTCCTTAAATGAGTGGACACCATTTTATTCTATCAGATTGTCCAGGTTTCTTGTTCTTTTCCTCATTTATTTTATATCATTAAAATGTAAGAAGCTTGAAAATGTGTTAGCCTTTTTCTCTTCTTACTATACCTGTAACTTTTGCTACTTACCATTTTGCCCCTCGAGCATAATTAAAACCTAACATTAACAGAAAAATTAAAAACCAAGCAAACTAATCCATAGCAAAATACAGGCAGCTAAGAGCTGCGCACTTGAAGCAGGGCTACGATGGAACAGATCTGTTGCCAGAATCCAGTGAAAAATCATGACCCCTGAGATGACAGGTGATATACCATAAATAACTCTTTGGAGGATTAGAACCCAAGAGAACAAGATGGCTTTGTTTAATTATAGTGTACTTGAAACTTGTGTGAGCTCTCTAGAAGAGAATGCTTTTTAAAGTTCCATAAGTAGAAAAAGTTAGGATTAAGTGTAAAATATGCCAGTGCTCGTGAAGTCTTAGTTTGCCCACCTGCCCTCCTGTCCGTGAGGAGCGGAGGGTACGGTGCTGGTGGGACACTGACGCAGACAGAGCGCACCAAGTGGTCGCGACCCGGCACCAGCAGTTCCCATGCTGAGCATGGTGTGCCACACAATGGCCAGAAGTCTCAGTCCTAGGGCCAGGTTTCTGGGTTTCAAATTTACTGACCTAGGAGAACTTAGTGTTTCAGCATGGTATTCTAGAAAGAAAATAAAATTTAGACTAGCTAGCCGTAGACTAAGTAGCCAGAGTTCCACATCTGGGCCCTACCACTTCCTGGCTGATGACCTTGGGTAAGTCTCTAGCTCTCCGGCCTCTAGGTTCCTTGTTTATAAAAATGGGGTTGATACTAATAGCACCTACTGCATAGGACTACTCTGGGAATTAAAGCAGTTCATTTTATAAGCCCCTTAGACAAATACCTGGCATGTAGTGAGTGTTCAACAAATGTTAGCCATGGTTCTATATTTTTCACTCTTATTATAATTGACTATATAGAGTAGACATTACTTAAATTTATGTTTGACTTATATTTATGAAAAGTTATAAACTCTCAGCCTCTGTACACGTGTGAGGAGGGTATGAAGTGGAGAGGCAAGAGCGTGTTCAGTATCCTATTTTGAGCATTAGAAGTTTTTGTCAAGGAATCATTCCTGAGAACAGACCAGTGAATTGGTGTCCTGATACCCACAGCCTCCCAGAGCGTGGAGTCTAACTCTCTATCTTCACAATGTTTTCAGCAGACAGCTTTCTAAGCCATCTCTGCCTCCACTCACTCTTCACGGCCTGGGGCACAGAGGAGGCTATTGACAGCTCTTGGAACTAGATCGCTTACCTGATTGGAATCTTGGCCCAGCTGAGGGACCTGACTTCTCTACTTGCCCTCTGACTTCTGATGCCACCTTGGCCTGACTACCAGCCATAACCATCCAGTCTTTGCCCCCAAACCTCAAGACCACCTCCTCCTCATTAGTCGGGTAATTAAGTGATTTTTCCAGCTACATGTTAATATCATCATTTGCTACTCTCTCCACACCCAGCCTCTGGCCTCAGATGCCAAGGAAGACCAGAAATTCTTCTACTCGTTGACTAGGTCAGCCCCAAAGAACCAAGCCTATCTGCCTCTTGTGATTTGAGTATGTCATCAGCTAAATAATCATATAATCGTAAGTTCCAAGAAGTAAAAGTTGCAGTTTCTCTTACTTTGAAAGTTCCTCTCAGGCTATAATGTCCAGCTTGGTAGTTACTGGGCACATATGACTTCTGAGCATTTAAAATGTATCTCATCTAATTGGATTCTTGCTTTAAATGTAAAACACACACTGGTTTTCAAAGATTCCTTACTATCATGAAAGGAATGTATTTTGTTAGCGATCATTTTATACTGACTGTATATTGAAACAATACCCTGAATATATTGGATCACAAATGTAGCCATAAAAATTACATTTTATACATTATGTTATGTATTAGTATTGGACATCATAATAATATTAGTATTAGTCCACTTACCTATCACAGGGACACAATACTTAACACCCACAACTTAAAAGAGTTTTAATTGGACTCACCGTTTTGGAAGATTTAGTCCAAAATCAGCAGATTCCACTCCAAAAATATGGCTGAGAGGTGTAGCTGAGCAAAGCTGATTAGTTGATGGCAGCTGGGAAGCAAAGCACTCAGAAAGGGAGGGGCCAGAGACCACAACAACACCAGCATTGCGCTTCCATGACCCACCCAGACACACCCAGCAACCTGCTTTACTGATCCTCTGGTGTTCCTTAATCCGTGTCAGGTTGACAGGCCGCAGCTAGCAGTCACGTATTGAGTTCATGTCACCTGTTTTTAAGTTTTTAATGAGCTTACTAGAAAATTTAAAACTACCTATGTGCATCACATTGTGTTTCTACTAGATAAGGCTAGTCTAGAATATTCCTTCCACTGAAGAAAAAAGTAGGATATGAAGTGAGGATTGACATGAAAACACATGACTTTCTCATGTATTTTCCCAGGGCTTTTAAATCAGTTGTTTCTAAAAGATCTAGATACAAATCCATGTTTCCAGGTTTCTGGACATATGCCTGGGCTTATATATGTTTTTGGATCCCTAAGTAACAATATTAGAGATAAGGATGTATAAAAGCTAGGATAATATTAGAATTACCTATTAAACTAAGATTATTGATTGGTAGTACTTGTTCTAGCCATCACGATGAAATCTGTTGAAATTGGGGGTAAGTTGGGAAGTTGTAAAAGTTGGAAAGTTGTAAAAGGTCAGCGGACCATGGAAGTTAAGGCTGGTGTTCTTATCTGGCCCTGTCATATGGACAGAAAGTTGTTTTAACTCTCAGACTGCGATGAGTCTCCTTCATGGGCTTGTGAGCCCGCGAGCTACGCTAACTTTGACAGATATTTTGCAAACAATTGACACTAAGCTTTCCCAGCTGGAGTGTTTTATTGGAAAGACTGGTTTGCATAGATTCTGCAAAATATTCATGGGTCGGAACCTAAAGCTAAATGAAATGAAGATGGTGGAACAGGAACTCTACCATCAGCCCTCTATGAAAGTTCTGCTATCTGTGCGTGAAAGTACCTTTGTGGGAGTCTAAGTCTCCAGCAGAGTTCAGCATACTATTTGAAATTTTAAAATGGGAAGGGTGATTCTACTTTACGGATTCATCCCTCTCCCAGCAGTACAACAGAAAACCAGGAAGACCCCTCTGCCTGCAGGACTCTCCCTAGAGCCTCACTTCTTTCCTGTGGTGCCCAGATTACGAAGATCAGCAGAAGTGAGAGGCTGGGAGCAGGGAAAAGAAGTCTTGACCCTACTAACCGCTTCCCAGACTCCATCAGGAAGGCTACCCACCAACTGCTTGGGACACACACACACACACACCAAGGACTGACCCACAATCACTCCAAACATGCCAAAAATATATGATTGTGCCTTCACAGCTTTTATGTTTGTGACCATTCAGAAACATACCCGAGTCCAACCCAAAAAAGAAGCCAAAATGATGCTCAGACAGGGGCAGCTTTGTGGGGATCGTAATGTAAATCTGGAACCGATCAGTAGTGTGGAGGATGCTGAAGATGGCCTTCATGTCACATGCATATCTAACTTTATCCAGAAGCAGCATTGTGAGGTCATCTCTTTACTGATTGCAAATTAATGCCATCCAATCACTGCTATAGTTAAGGTACTTAAGTGAGGAGAGATGAAACTCAGTTGCTAGGTTATTTGTGGAAAGAGCAAGCAAGCACTTTTCTTCTTTCATTACTATTTTGAAATTGGATTTTCTGAAAGCCTCTGTTGTCTTTGAAGACTTTATCTAATTTGCAATGTTCTTTTCCAGATGGAAAAAAAAGTTTATTGGAGACCCTCAGATAAATTGTGGCTATTTGTTGATTTGATCAGCCTGGCCACAGTTACTATAGAAACCTGAGTACTTTCAGATGGCCTGTTAGAAACAAAACAAAAAAATCTATGCATTCTGCTTCTTTTTTGTCCCTATGTAGCTTGCTTAATTATTTTCTGAACTGCATGATATTAAGGAGGGAAAAATCTATAAAATACACATCAGTTGAGAGACACTTTAATGTTTGCACTTTAGCTTTGTCTCATAAGCAAAGTCTTAAACTGAAATAGGACAGGGCTTTGTAATGAAAATCATTTTCACACATTTATTAGATCATTGTCAACAGAGGTTAACTCTGCCACTCAACTTAGCAAACCCGGGAAAGCCTACGAAGGCAAAAGTAGGATTTCTAATTAGTCTTAATGCATTTGTATTATAGCACTCTCAGTTTAATTTATCTTGGAGAAATAATTTTGTTGGGAACTCACTCCAAAAAAGATTTGTGTCTGCTCCATCCTAATGCATCCCTGAGATGGTATAAAAAGTCCTGTGCTTGTAGCTGTGGGGGAGGGCGGTGGGTGGATGTTGCTGGGTAGAGGAGGGACAGGCCCAATATTCTATGTTAGGAACAGTCGTCCTTGTGTACTCAGGCTCCGGGACCTGCAGGGCATCTGTGGGCCAGAGCCACTTCCCTTTGTTTACAGGAATTGAAGGAGGGAAGTGAGAGACATGTCCATTGGCACAACTATATGCCCAGAGAGAAAGCATTGGCACAAATCTTTATAGCTGTTTCTTAGGCGCTGTCTGAGTACCCAATACCCACAACTTAAATGAGGACAGGTTTACTTTGGTTCAGCTTTCAGTCCATAGTTGGCTGGCTCCAAGCAGGAAGGGTATGATGGAAAAGTCTAGCCCAGGAGAGTTGTGCATGTCCTGGTGGCCAGGAAGCAGAGAAAGACAAGGAAGAGCTGGGGAGGGAGATACACCCTTTCAGGTCCCACCCCAGTGCCCCGCCTCTTCCGACTGAGCCTCACCTCCTAACAGCAAGCCAGCTACAGGGTCACCATAATCCAACCACCTTCTAAAAGCCCTACTTGTGAAGGTATGAGGCTTTGGGAAGACATTCTAGACCTCACACATAACAGGGACCTAAAAGGAAGTTGAAAAGCCTACAGTAAAAACCCTAGAAGAAGACTTATACCACACATCCATGTTGTTTGCTGTTTTTCCTACACAAAATTAGAATTGAAGTTCTCTGGAAAGGCCAAACCCAAGGATTCAATGCCTGGGTGTCCTAAAGTGGGAACCAGCCCATGCTCCAAATCCTTATAACCCCAACTATGACTGAAGCATGAACCAGTGTCCTGTGCACTGGTTATTAAATATGCAGAATACATTCCAGATGTGACATACACCTATAGCCTCACCTACTCATAAGGCTGAAGCAGTTGAACCCAGGAGTTCAAGACCAGCCTGTGAAACACAGTGAAACCCTGTTTCCAAAAACAACTAATAAACCTCTTAAACCCCATCCTAATCTTTCATTGAATTGATCTACATTTTAACAAAATACAGTACCTATATGCCCATTGAATTTGAGAAGTGCTAGTCAAGATGATAAAAGCTGTTGACTGATGAATAAACGAATTCAGAGTCTTCAGTTGTGTTAGTTGGCTTTTTCATTACTGAGAACCACAGTTTAATGGAAGAGAGGTTCGATTTGGCTTTCAGGAGGTTTGGTCCATGGTCACCTGGATCCAAGGTGGGAGGGGCTTGGCTGAGGAATGCTGCTCTCCTCGTGGTAGCCAGGAAGCAGAGCAGGAGAACAGTGCCGGAGAAGAACGGGCTAGGTACCATATGTGTACCCCAGTCACACTTCCAAACCCACCCAGACACATCCTGAAGTGTACTTTACTAATCTGTGCAACTCCCAGTGTGACAGTTAAGGTTAACAGCATCACACCAGGGGTCATGAAGGGAGAAGACAGACTCCACCTCAGTGTCCATATCAAATAACTCAGGAGCTGGTAAACTCTGACTCATACATGCTCAACCACATGCTTTTGTACAGACCAAGAGCCCTAGTAGTAACTGTAATACTTTTAAATGGTTGGGGGGAAAAAAATGAAAGAACGATAATCTTTGTGAGACCTGAAAATTAGATGAAATTCGGATTTCTGTGTCTTTGAAGTAGTTCTGCTAGCAAAGCCACGCCCATTTGCTCACATACCACCTGTGGCTGCCATTGTGCTACAGTGACAGAGTGGAGTCACTGCCACAGAAGAGAATACTTGGTCCATAAAGACTAAAATATGTCCCTTCTGGTTCTTTGCAGAAAAGCTTTACTGGCCGTGGGTTTAACACAATGATAGTACTAAGAGGGATGTTCTAAATCATCCTTGTTGGTGGGGAAAAAAAAAAAAAAAAAAACCACGGAAGGGATGTACTCAAGCAAGTTGGCAGCAGGACCCGGATCTCAGGCCTGGGGTGATGCTTGTTCCCTGCCCCTTCCCTTTGCTTTTCCCTGTGGCACCCACTTTCCAGCTCCCCTCCGTGCATCAGCCGTGTTCATTCACACATCTCAGTGCCTGGTTATGGGCCCTTCTCCTCTGGTTCCCTCCATCCCAAGCTCTTTTAACCCTGCCTACACCTTTACGTACTCCTTAGTCCTCTTGAAACCCTTCTGATTGTACAACCTAAAGACTGCTTCCTTTTGTTGGACACCGGTAGGACTTGTCATCTTCATGGTTGCAGAGTGAGACCCTCAGGCCCTCCTCCAAGGGCTCGTAAATCTACACCTCAGGCCCCTTAGAGCTTTGCGTCCCACCTTGGTTTCCCTGAGAGCACAGTGGAGGGCGTGTGAACAGCCTGTCCACAGAGGAGGTTGGATGCCATCAGAGGGTGTGCCAGGGAGCTTCCTTCCCTTCACAGGTTCAAATCTGTGTAGCAGTTGGGTGAAACTCACCTGTCTGGAAACTCGTGGCTGTGGGAGAGGGACCAGCTTCTTTCCCACACTTTCTGGGATTCCAGATATCATTAGTTCTGGAAATTCCCAGCTATTAGATCCTGTGTCTAGTCAGAATCTGTGTTGAGCACCATCCCTAGTGATAGAATATTAAAATAACCTTATTCCTAATAACATGCCAGACCAATGAGATGAGTCATGGGACCTTTTACTGCATCTTTACCTGTGTGATATTCCTGAGCCTCATAATGGAAAGGGAGCAGAACGTGTTTTTCTGCCCATAGCATCACTGTCTCCTAGACCACAGAGGAGCAGGAATTGGACCCAGCCATAAAGCTCTTGGTATGACTACTGGTGACCACAGCTCTTCAGACACTGATCAGACCTCACTGCTAAAGACCGTGGCTCACCTGATGTAACAGAAAGCCCCAGACTTCAAAATGGCAGCTCCTAAAATAAGATCTGGGAACTGTCATTGGGATGTTCGTGGGTGCTTTAATTTGGGTTTTGATTGTTTTCCTGGATGAAGACTCTGCCCTTTGAGACTGCTGCCTTCATGGCCAAGTGATGGTAGCATTTCCTAGCACATCAAACCAGCCATATGGAGTCGTGGAGCGTCACTGCTTAGAATTTAGTGAGCTCAGCAGCTGTCACATCTCCAGGCCTTAACTGAAAAGTGAGTGGTTAACACTGGGGCAGTTTCCTTCGCTTTGCTGCCTGCCACCTTCACTCTGAGCAGAGATACTTGCTTCATTGCCTCCACCAGGGAATCCAGGTATGTGAACCAAAATGTGTTCCCAGGAACTCTCGCGGATGCACAGAGAGGGAGGTGCAAAGGGAATCAGGCTTGGTTTGCTTTCTATACTTGTCCTTTTACTTATTTATTTCTTGCTCCAGAAAAAGATTAGGGTAGTTTGTCTTATCCAGACATGAAACAGCCTTACAGTTCTTTTTAGGGCCACCTGAGTTGAGGACTAACTGCTGGGTCCCTGCTCGGCAATTGTATCTGCTACAGAGTGTTTGTCTCCTTGTGGGGGGTCACACTGCAGGTGACCCACCGCAGATGGATGTTGGTGACAAGAATGTCCTAAAGTCCTGCCATATATTTCTCAGCACATCCCAGCTAGTCCAGAATAGTCTATCTGTACAGGTTGGGCAGCGCTGTCAGAAGGGTGTAAGGGAAAGGCCAAATTAAACTTCCCTGAGATTCTTTCCAACACTGAGGTTCCAGTATGGATGTTTTTGTTGCTGTTTTTAGTTCCCTTTAACTTTGAAGTGGATTATGATCTCTAGTTGAATATAGAGCTCTTCGGGTTGAAGTAAAATGGCCTATTCTGAGAACAATTATAAATAGATTTGTGATTGCTGACTTAAAGGACCATGATTATAAGATGTAATAGAAGATAATCTACATAAACCTGTTAAAAATATAAAATTCATGATTTTATCAGTTTCTCATTTGAGTAGATGAAGCCTTACAACTCCAAAGTACAATCTGTCTGCTCCTAACCTCCCAGTTCGAATGGAAGGCTGCACTGACCCATTTAAACTGTGGAATTTGGGTTCAGAAAACCACCCTCTCTGGTAGTTTCTCCAGAGCTACCTTACACTCCATGTGAGTCTGTAGGGTTGCCCCCATGATTTCCGGAACGGAAATTTTTTGTGAAAATGATGTCAGCTTATTTTTTTCACACTAGTACCTGAGATAGTGAAGTTGTCCAGACGTGATGGATCTTCTTAGCAGTAGAGAGGTGAAAAGAAGCAACACTGATGCCCAGCATCCAGTGGCCTGGCACTCAGTCAGCCCTCACTGGCTACCCCCTGCTCTGCCCATTTATGTTGGACCAGTAGTTTGGGGCTCTTTAAGAGACAGCAGAACCTCTGAATCATCAAGAAGAAATGAATTTCATTACAGATAAGTGTGTTTGGTTTTATTCTAGTTTTTTGGAGAATAACAATCCATATAAAATTATTGTGCACTACACCAAAAACACCAGTTAACCAAATGCTACATGGCCCATCCTTTAGATTAGCACCTACCGAACATGCCCAGGAGTGGGGTCGAGCTGATCGATGTGAGATCGCATCTTGGCACACAAATGCCGTGAGGAAAGAGAGAAGGGTCTTGGCCTTGTGTAGCTTATTCCAAACCTTCCACTGATGAACGAAAATAATATAACAAAAGTGTGTTAGGTCCTACCCCTCCAAGGTCTGAATCAGACCAGAGGTTGGGGCGCCCCAGAGCAGTGTGCTTCCATAGATGCTTCTTTTTTTTTCCTGACCCTCCTGCTTTGTCTCAGGGTAACAGGACATTTCTCAAGCTTTCTGGTAAATGGAACCTAGGGTATGTTATACTCTCTCTGCTTCCCTTGTTTCTGCTTCCCTATTTTCGTGTGTGTGATGTTTCCTCTGTGAACCCAGAAATTTTTCCTTTCTCCTATTTTTTACAGGGATATCATGCCCGCTTCTTAAAGGTAGTCCTTCCATGTTCCCTCTTCCACCCTGCTATCTACAAAACTGTTCATCTGGTTTTTGTGGCTGCTGAACCTATGCCTCTGGACATGTTTTCTACCCTTAAGGATGCTCTGTGTGTTCTGGTAACTTGAATCTCATGCCTACTCGTGCCTTAGGCTATGTGCAGCAGCCCTCCTATGAGGAAGAATGTTTATGCCTTAATTGCCCAGAGAATACACCAGCCTCCTCTCCTGTTTTGCATTAGGCTAATTTTTAAAAATTGACCCAGGAAATAGGCAAACCTCCTGTTGGCAATTAATGATAAATCCAACTCTGTTTTGGAGGCATCAAATGAAAGAGTGCATCTTTAAATTGACAATTCATTTTCCTTTCTGTTAATAGAGATATTTTAATCACATATTAGTGAAGACTCGTTTCCATGTTTATGTGGGCATACATCTACATTAGCATGTGATTGGTGTAGCGGACTGTACTTACACTACAGGAGTATGTCTCTCTGGAAAATGTAGTGCAGTGTGTCACAGGCTGAAACCATCCAATTGTTCTGATGCTTTTAATGTTATACTAATGCTTCTTTCTCATTGTAGTTCATGTTTTCTCCTTTTTAAAAATTTTCTCACAACTCGATTGCTGCAACCTAATCCACCATTCCATCCCGATTATCCAGTGGAATATTGCAGCTTGGATGTAAATTATAAAAACGCGATCTGTGATTATTCTTTCTGACAGCACCGCTGTCTTCTGGGGAATGGCTTGGGACCGTGTATCAGCTGTGCCCTCAGTGCCTTGTCTTTGGCATTAAAATCAGCCCTACATTGTAACAGTGTATTCTTATTGGGACAAACTGGAAAATTTAAGTACATACTTGCATGAAAAATTTGCAAGGGGGGAACTCTGTGCTCCACAGCACACACGATTTAATATATAACACTCTCTTCTAAAGTCACTGTCCTAAAGAAAGTATCTACTAGATGTCAGTGTTTCTCCTGTCTAGAACTATAGCTGTGTCCCCTGATGGTACCCCTACAGATTAGAGACCCAGAGACCTGGGAATGGGAACAGAAAGAATAGTGGCTGAGGTTCCCCAGGAAAACCAAGGGTGTGGTGACCAGTAGGTGTGAGAACCTCTGCCTTTCCGGAATTCTGTTGCCACTGCCCTGCATCTGTCTGTGTATTGAGCTCTGTCTCACGATGCCGTGCGTCTACCTTGGAGAGATATTTGGGGAAGTCATCACAACTGGAGTCTCTGAGCCATTAGGGAACTCTTATCCTCAGAGTAAACCAGCCTGTGTTCTCAGAGTAAATAGGATCCTCTACCTCATTGCAAGCAATAGAGTCCCATTTACAAATGAATAGATCTCCCGTCCCCTAACACCCTGCCACGCCAGAGGCTACTTCTGCGCAGGTAGAAGGAATACATACTTGGCTCCAGGAAACCGAAGTGTGACCCAAACCTCTTTCAGGTGTGATGTGACTTGTGCCTGAGCAGTGCACCTTTGTTACTGCCATGGTAGAAAGTTTGTGATGACAGGAGAAATGCTACACAAATGGAAGGGCTGTATTTTATAACATGTAGAAAAGCCAGATGCTGTGTAAACAGACAGATAATGGTTGAAATGGGAGCTAAAAAGAAGAGAAAAAAAGGAAGAAAGAATTAGAACCAGGGTATCTCCTCTCAGGGTTCCTTCCAGGCAGGTAAACCATGCTCCTTCCCGCCCTGGGGAGGGGCTGGTGAGGGCCCCCTCTTTGTGAGAACTGTCCCTCTCCCTCCACTTGCTGGTGACCAGACCCTTGTCATTCAAAGAAGCAGCTTGGTGTGGCGTGGTAAGTGCCACCTGGCTGGGTTCAAACCCTCACCCTGACAGTGGTGTCACAATGTGTCACTGTTCTCAACCAGCAGTTGCCAAGTGAGAGTGAACCCTTTGCTGTGCCTTCCGGGCCAGGAGATCCCAGGTGTACAGTCAGATAGGACTGTGTTCGCCCCGCTTCTACCCACAGTTTTGAAAACACAGCTTCCCTGAATTCACCTAAGAACAGGGCCCAGTGGTATCACGTTCACCGAGCCTGTTTCCTGACACGCTTACATTGGGGCCCATTTTTATGATTCCTTTGTGCTTTGTTGTGGGCCCTAGGACAAGAAACACAGATTAGCTGAAGCAGGAAGTGTCACCCGTGTATGTACTGCAAACATGCCCGGCCCAGGCGGTGATGATAAGGTGCTGCTACTCACTCACACCTCTTCAGAGTGGTGTCACTCGCTTGGTGCTGAGCTAATCTTCACCTTGCAACTTCTGAAAATAGAGTTGTCAGTAATCTATCTATGGCTGGCGCCCAGGACCATTTCTCTCTGCTGACAAGCTGCAAAAAATCAAGCAGGAAGGTTTCTGTCTGTGACTCCCCAGGAGCCAAGGGTGGGTAGCCAAGATTTGCACAGAACTAATAGCTTTGAGGGGGACTATGCAACCATGGTCTCATTTCTTACTAAAGGTGTTCATTTTGTAACCCACATTGTCCTAGGCCCCAGTAGTCTGGGGGAACCCACAGAGATCACAGTGATTGTAGTAATTTACATTTCACTGGGTCCGTCCTGGTCTGTTAACACAAAACCCCCATCCATCCCCCTCCGAGGCCCACCACCCACATCCAGGAGATCCTCAGGAATTATCTCACGTATGGTGGACTGATCTGTTGGCACACAGTTCTCCATTCCTGCCATTCCCTTGAGGCTGTGCAGCTCCCAGCCACCTCCCCCACTTGCTTCCATGAGGAGAATGCAGTCTGGGACTCTCACACCTCAACCTCTCAAGGCCCCCTTGCCTGCAGACCTAAAGGGGCACGGAGAACAAACATCAGTTGACCCCAGCAGCCCCTTATTTCGAGGACAGGGATGGGCAGGACCACTCGCACCCCACCTTGACTTCTGGCCTCTTCCACTGGAGATAGCTCTGGTAGGCAAACCCGTCTGTTCAACTAGCTCCCAGGCAGCTAGAAACGCCACCCTTTCATGGGCATCTCCCAGTCCTTCTGTGTCATCTCTTCCCTTCTGTCCCTTTCAGGAGGGCCCTCTTTCTGATGCTGCCACCTGATAGCAGCCAGTGGCTTTAGCTAGATACCCTGGTGACAGAAGCTACCAGCTCCTGAACCCAGGCCATCCCTGTCACTGTAGGAAGGGACAACTCCATGCCTGAAGGATAAGGCAGGAGTTTTAGACCATTTTATAGACCTCTAAGGCCTCAGGGAAGTCAGCAGTGCCCTGGCTGGCATTCTAGGCCATGCCCAGTGGGCCCCAGCTCCCCCACCGGCCACCACTCAAGATCCCTCGCTTCCTAAGAGGCTATTGCCATGCAGGGCCTTGAAATCAGGTGTCCCTGGAGCTATAATTAGGTGCCTGGTTTTTAAAAGCTGGAATAGTTTGAATATACTCTATGAAGATAGGATGAAATCGGTGATTATGGAAATTTTGTGCTACATTTAATGGCTGTCGGCCCTGCTTTGAAAAAACTTGACCGTGTCAATTAGAGACATTTTTATAAAAAAAATTAAGTTGAATAGTTGAGCAAATGCATCCCACATTTTGGGGACAAGATCCTCCTTGGTTCTTCCTCGGAATCTCAACTTTATTGCCAGTTATATCTTGTGTGGTTTTGTGTGTTTATATCAACTGCAGAAGCTCATGTCCTATGCTCATTTAGTCCCAATTGAATTTCCCCACTAGTGGCTTTTTCATTCAATTCTGCCTTCATATGACTGTCATTATTTCACATTAGTTGCCAGATCATTCTTCGCTTCTGTCTCTCTTGGCCCACTGCAGGGCCTCTGGCAGCCCTCACCGGCTCCCCCTCCTCGGCACTCTGTGGGATCTGTGACTTATGGAGTCTGGGCCCAGCCCAAGGCTTGGTAAGAACACAATAAGGGTCTAAAAATGTTTCAGTTTTTATTGTTTTCAAGAAATAAAGCACCCAGTTGATAACCACAGCCCACTTCAGGCATCAGTGACACTCAGTTGTCCCAGCAGCATTTTGCAGAGGCTTAGTTCTCACACGGTCCATCTGAGTCATTTCTATAAAGGTTCAGCAGGTGAGGTCCGGTCTGTTGTCTGTGCCATCCTGCAGCTTTCAGAGGGACCTCGCCTCTGTAGACACAGCAGTGAACCGGAGACGATTCCTGCGGAGAGTCCCATCCAGATGCAGTCCCTCCAGAAAGTCACTACCACCAGAGGGCAGTAAAGATTTGCCAATGAACGATGCCCTGGAACCCACGCACAGACTGGACCTCTGCTTCGGGTGTAATGAGGCATACCGAGCATCGCTTTGTGCTCTCTCTTGTTCCTTGGCTCTAGGAGGTTATCGAGATGCTAAAAAGGCAGGAAAGCAAGGGCTTCTGCGGTCTGGATTGTGCCCAAGGCCCCAGCCCCTTCACTAGCTGCTTTGCTTTCCTAATACCAGGGAATTCCCCATGTCAAGGCAGTATTACAGGTAGTCTGAACGACCCCGGACTTTGATAGCATCTGTGAGCTTGTGTGATTCCTGACCCTGCCACCATCAAGTCCAAAGCACTTTGTCCCAAAGTGGAGCATTCCTTGTGGGAAAGGGAACAGGTTTCAAAAAATGAGTCGGTGCCCAAAATACTCATGTCCCAGCTGTTTCTGACTCCAGCCCTTCTCTGAGGTGGGCCTCAGACAGCAGTGCACGGTCAGTCCCCTGATGGGCAAAGACTGACTAACTCTGCCTGCCTGCCTGTCTTTTCTAAAAGACCATATCTTTCCCAGTGGAAAACTCCAAAAGGGGATTCCAGGATCTTCATGTAAATCCGGACAGGGAGAGAACTAAGGGCAGCAGCCTTCCCAAGACGTGCATAGGTGTGACAAACAGTTCCCCTGACCAGCCAGCCAGACAGATGTGTCAACAGTCAATGGGCAAATCTGGGAGGGAAATAGCAGGGAGAGGTGGCTGAAAAGAACGTCGGGATGCTAATAGTATATAATACTTGGTAGGAAACAAACCAAGCACTCTGCATTTTCCACATTAGGCAAAGTGCTAATAGGTCCCAAGTCCCACATTTCTCCTTGGAGTATGGTTCAGTTGCCATGACAACAGAGGCCTGCTGGCTTCCTGTGAGTTCATTTTAACAGAGGCAACAGCATAAGGGGATGTGTCCATAAAAATATTTCTCATTAAGAAAATGACTTAATGTGTTTTCCTTAAATTTTTTGCTCTAACCAATAACTACTCACCACCTTGTTTGGCTCCAAAACTTCATTTCCTGCTGTGCTGGTCAGCATAGCAAGCATCATGGAAGAGACTGAATAGTAATTAGATTCAAGGGCATTTGAGGTTCTTAACTGATGCTGTTCTGATAGGTTAGCAAGGAGATGCAGACATTGTATTTATTTCAGTCCAATTGCAGATAGAGAGGAATGATTCGAGAACCTGCATGAGGTAGCGCAAAGGAAAGTGGACCACAGCCAACAGGCCAGTCCTGGCTGCTCCTGTTTTACCAATGTTTTCTTATGCTCATTCCTGTACCTTTCATGACCAACCAGCAGTACTGGACAGTTACAACAGAGATGGCGTTTGGCACACAAAACCAAAACTACCTACAGAAAAAGCTTGCTGACCCCTGACATAGAAGAAGAGCCTAACTTCAGACTAGACTTCTGCATTCAGAGCTCAGGGAGGAAAGTGGAGGAGACACATCGCTTAGTGTCATCTGTAGTGGGACAGCCTTGATGAGCTTATCTCCAAGTTCCTTTCAGAGTCCCAACACTCTGTCCGCTCTTGCTGTTAGGAGGAAATTACATCCCAGAGGGGCAGCCTGGTCACAGGAGGACAGTATTCTGCAGGTCTTCAGGCCCAGGGTCCTGTTTCAAGGAAAACATCGTCTTTCTCCTCTGCACAGCCCAGCCGTGCCTCCTGCCCTGCCAGGACCCTTAGAGAGGCTGTAGGTAGCAGAGTTAGCTCTCCAGACCCTAGATCTTCATCTGCATTGCAAGGCAGACTTCCCCAAGGACCCTTCTAGGGTTTACGGTGTCTGTTTCCAAAGAGAGGGAATGATATACCCCCGTGATTCTCGATTCTGGGAAACACCCCAATCTGCAGAGATTTACAGTTCTGGGTGGAGAATCACGCAGTCCCATGTCTCCGGGTTTGCAGTTGCAGATTGGATTACCTAACCACAAACTGCAGTCAGAAGCAATTGGGGTGACTGGGGAGTTGTACTTAGCCTAAATACTGCTGTTCAGCTTTCCATAAAAATTAATCATCCGGGCTGCTGTAACAAAATCCCATCCACGGAGTGCCTTACAAACAACACAGGTTTATTTCTAAGGCTTGTGGAGGTTGGGAGCTGCAAGATAGATTCAGCGCCTTGGTGCAGGCCTGGATTCTGGCTCTTAGGCAACTGCTTGTGGTTGAGTCCTGACCTGGTAGAAGAGGTGAGGAGTCTCTTTGTGACTCTTTTGTCAGGGCACTAACCCCACTCCTGAGTGGAATCCCTGTGGTTTATTTATTTCCCAAAAGTCCCACTTCCAACCACCGTTACCTTGAGGTTAGGCTTGTGAATTTAGGAAGGATACGAACATTGGAACCAGAGAACCTCCCAAGATTACACTCCAAAAGATAGGCTTTTATTTTGACCTCTGAGTATAAAACACAAATACAGAAATCTGAAAGAGAGCCCTGTTAGGAATTCTAACCATGAAACTAGATGTGTGACCTAAAGGAAAGAAAGATGCTGCCTTTGAGAACTAGCTGTCCCATCTCATTCAATTTTCTCTTCTCAGTGGCTTTCCGTGGTCAGATTAAAATGTATGTCTTTGCATACTTAGGCAGCAGGTTTCCCTAGCTTTATAATTTCCATACCTAGGAATGGAAGTTTCATATCCAGGAGTCTATCCTGGGACGTTCACAGATGTACTTAGATTTGCACTAAAAATTGTTCATCTGTACATTACTAAAAACAGTGAAAATATAAAATAACCGAGATATCCAATTATAGGGGAATCATTACAGAACCCGTAATAGGGCCATGGAATGGGGTGTTCTGCAGTCACTGAAATCTGACAGGAGAGTATATGTCATATGAAGGGGAAAAGCATGTTACAAACAGTGTAACTCTACGTATGTCAAATAAGAAAACGCTGAAGGGCTTAGAAGAATATCCACCCAAATGTGAACGATTATTTCTGGATACTAATACAAGCACCCATTTTGAATTTTCTTTCCTTTTTAAAACTGGCTGTGCCTGTTAAATTTTCTAAAATCAACATAAACCTATTGTGGAAAATTATATAAAATCAGTAACTCTTTCTTTTAGAACAACTGTATATGAGCCGTAACTGCCTGAACCATGCACTCATTCATTCATGCAGAGTGAGGCCTAGTAGGCCTCAGCCAGGCACTTGGTTCTGAGATAGTTATGCTGGGGAACTAGGCAGCCGGAATGCCCACACTCCTCCCAGTGGAGGGAGAAGGATGAAAATGAGTAGAGAAAAATAGGGCGGGCTGGCAAGGGTGAGAGAGAGTAAAACTCACAGGAAGGAGGTGCCGGACACAGAGCTGCTGATGAGGCAGGCAGAGCCTCAGGGATAAAGCTTCCCCTGAACAGAGGTGGGTGGGAAGAAGACTGTGCTTTTCTAGGTCAGAGGAGGCAGCAAGTGCAAAGGCCCTCAGGCAGCAGCTAGCTTGGGGTATCCCAGAAGATGAGAAATTATTCATCCAGAGAGCAGTGAGCATTTTATATACTCCAGCTGTGCTATCAGGCAGCCGTCATGCCCGTGAAGTAACATCATCCTCACCCACTGCGTGGTTACAGAGTAGAAGGGACTCGAGGTGGTGGCCATAGCTTGTTGGAAACACACTGACCATCCTCCAGTAATGGTCTTCTCGGAAACCCCGCCCAAGGCCCTATGTGGTCTTTTTCATCTGAAGTTCTGGATCTGTCTGAATTAACGCTACTGGGTGCAGGTGAATACATTACCTTAGAGATGCAGTGCTATGCTGAGGGCCTTGATTACAAGTAGCATAGTTTTTTGTGCTAACTACATGTTGGCTTGTTTTGTGGTACAGCACCAAAACACCATTAGTCTTGTTATGCTGAGATTGTTCAGATAAATCTTGAACCCAAAACATTTTAATCATACAGAAAATTGTAGAAGTCCATAATGATTCATTTTGCTTCTACAGTTAGTTGGTCCTCATTGGCCTGTCTGCCCTTGGAATCTTAGAACTAGAAAGAACTTTCGGTTGTTGTCAAGGTAATCTCTCTGCACACTGCAAATGCCTTTGATAAATATATCGAAGCCATATTGTCAAGAATGATAGGAGATATTGTATTCTTGAAGCCACATCCAGAAAATAGGCAAAAGTGAGCACAGTTGAAGTGGGTTGTAGCTAGATGTGAGCCCACACTTCAGCAGGTTGTCAGAGGCCCTGTGATTATACAATAGACCCGCTCGGGGAGCTGCAGGTGTTTCCCGCTCTGTGTTCTGACTATAGGTGACCCTCCAGTCTTGGATTCATGCTGAAGATAAATCTGCACGTCCCGTCAATGTCTAGGCCAAAGGCTGTCATCTGAGTGGCCAGTGATTAATGACAGTGCACCTCCTTGGGTCTTCTTGGTGTACTTGTTTTCCTATATACCGAAGCTTATTATATTCATTATATAAAGTTCTAACATGGCAGTGTCTGTAGTACCAAGCTACTTGACATGGCTGTTACCCTAGGTCAGATTGTCACAGCTCAGCAGCTGCAAACTGCTTAACTTAACGGGAGACGAGTGTCTCCTGCCACCTGGTCCCTCACGGTCACACACCACCAGCCGTATGCCACAGCCTCTTCTTGCTGTTGATTTGAAAAACCCCTCCTAGTAAGCTGAGGGCAGTGAGGGTATCCCACTGCACGTGGACAGCTCCTCAGACGCAAGGTTTTTACACACACACACACGTACCTTGCTTAGGTGGAAGTTGCGTTCACTTACTGGTGTGACATGCTTGGCAAATGCCAGCATATGAGCCTTTTGAGTTGTGACACGTTCAGTGACCGCCAGCTGTTGTGACTTTACAGGGATATATCTGTAGTATAAAATGAGGTGCATTGTTAGTGGGTTGCGGAAATGTTTCTCACGGAGAAAGACTACTGCCTGGTCTTACAGACTGGGGACCGGAGGACCACTGCAGAGATAGCCTTGACCAAAGGCTAAGGTGCCACCTTTTGATTCTCAGTCGTTTAGCTACAGCCAATGTCACGTACAAGAAACATGTACTGTAAAACCCATGTGTGCTCTGGTCTAATTCAAACAGAAGAGCTTGCTAAAGTGTTAGTATTTGGAGTCACTTGATTCTACATCATTGATTACATCAGTGTTTCTGTTTTATTGCCCTTTTTAACATTTTGTGCTGTTTCAATTTTTTTTGAGACAGGATCTCGCTATGCAGTTCAGCCTGGCCTTGAGTTCCCTTTGGAGCCCAGGCTGGTCTCAAGCTTGCAACAATCCTCCTGCCTCAGCCTCCCAAGTGCTGGGATTACAGGCATGCGCTACCACACCTGGCTCTGTGCTGTGTTGATAAACCCCAAGCTCTTTTATTTCACAGGCCCCTCAGGAGCTACAGCAGGCATACCAGGAATCAGAGGGAACTGCTGGAACTGACCCACTTCCTCTCCTGCCAGTGCCTTTCTGCAGAGGGTGTGGCAGCCTGTGGGACATGCTTCAGCCTCCCAGCAGGGGATGAGTGCCCATGAAACCCACGTGTAACCCTGTACATCTCCTTGGTCACAGGGCATCTCAATCCATTTTCTGTTACTGTAACACAACACCTGGAATTCGCTACTTTATAAAGAAAAGAGATTTATTCAGCTCAGCTTTCTGGAGGCCCAAGAGCATGGCACTGGCACTTGCTTGGTTTCTGGGGAGGGCCCAGTGGGAGAAAAAGGGAGAGATGAATTCCCACAACAGCTACCCCATTCTTGAGAGAGAAACATTCACCTGTGTATGAGTCCTCTGCCCCCACAACCTAGCACCCCAGCACTGCTAGGTGTCTTTACATTGGCAATTACATTTCAAGAGTTTGGTCAGAGCAGACCGTATTCAAAGCATAGCACAGTGTTTTTTGCCTGTGAGTTGGCCTGGTAGAACCCGTTGCAGCCAGCAGTTGCTCATTGTTACAGTTTAAATATAAAGCCGTCGTTCTCATGTGTAGAAGGTTTCTGTACTCACCTGTGTATTCACCTGCGCATGTGTTCAGCAGCACAATGTGCTACTAGGATGTGGGCCTGGCTGGAGGAAGACCACTGGGGTGTGACTCGGAAGGCAGCGTTCTGGTCCCTCTGCCATCCTCTTTCTGTCTTGGAGCCAGGCAACTATGGACTGAAACTGTGAGCCATAATAAACTTCTCCTTTTCATCCCAGTGATAGCAAAATAGCTAAGATACCCAGTGAATACCAGAGGCCTTCATTTAGGGTCCTGGAGCTGGTTTGTGCCAGGAGTGTGAAGGAAAGTGCATCCTTCCCTGGGAACAGCAGAGAAGACCAGGAGCATGCTGTGCGGTACTGTGCTGGGGCTGGGATCATTTTTTCTGTAATGCAGTCCTCCTAACACTGGATTACAAATGAGGAGCCAGAGGCTCAGAGAGGAGGTGCCATTTGCCCAGAGTTATACAGTGACAGGTGAGAGGCCAAGGCTTACAGTGGCGCAGGACCTTGACCCAGTCACACGCCACGTGATAACGCTGGGATGCAAACCCCGGGTTCTCCACTGCTATGCTGTGCTTGCCTGTTCTCTAAAGAGCTTAACAGACATCCTTGGAGCCAAGAAGGAGTCCCACCAGGGCAGGGGCAGGGGAGCCAAAGCTAGGGTCTCCGCCCTGTAACTGCTGCCCAGAGCCTGACCTTCCATCGCCTTTCCATACCTTGGGAACAAATGAGGCAGAACTGGGGAACTGGGTTGGATCGGCATGGAGCTTTGCTCATTGGCTGCTGTCTGCTTGGATAAACAGCCAGTTGGTGCACGTCTCTAAGGATCCATCTTTAGGGCACATCCTGCGTCTCAACCCCTGTGACCTGGGTTCCCATTTGCTCTGCCCCAGCAGGACTTCTGCCTGTGTCAGGCCATGTTGGCATCGCGTTGCTGTAGTAAAGGATGTCAGCACATATCTCCTCGTGCCTCTTTGGGTCTTCTGAAATGTCTATAGTAAGGCTATGGGCTTTGGCTTTATCCCTAGATTTATATATTGATTTTATCTGCACTCCTGGTGAAGTCTGAATTACATTCATGACAACCAGGATTATGTCAACAATATGCAAGCAGGAAAGGGCAGGTTGCTCAGTCCTGCTGGGAGGCCAGTTGCCAAACAACCCATTAAAAAGCTCAAAGAAAGAAATAACTGACTTAGGGGCCCGTTGTTCCTTTCCAGCCAGAGATAGTAGCAGGGTATAGGCCAGCAGGACTTCTCAACAAGGAACGTCTGGGGCTGGGGATGTGGCTCAGTGATACAGTGTTTGCCTAGCATGCATAAGGCTCTGAGTTCAATCCCCAGTACCACACATAAAAAAGGAGTGTCTCTTCAGGAAAGTTCCCCCTGACCTGCTGCCTAGGCCGGCATGGTCCCTGGGGAGGGTCACTGTGTGGCCGACCTCTCTAAAAGCAGCAACACCCCCAGAGCACCTCTCTAGAGCTTTCCCAGAGAAGCAGGTCTTGCTGGAAGGAAAGAGTGTAGACTGTGTATGCACATCCTGTTCAGTGTCGAGGTACAATAGTCTGCAGCAACCACCTGCTCTTCTCTGTGAAAGGCGATCATCAAGCCATAGTGCTGGGTATCCACCGGCTGTTGCAGATTCCGTTAGCTCTGGCTATGTAATGAACATGTATGTGGATGAAGGATTCTGTGCATTCTATTCATGTGCCTGACACAGTGCTTGGTTTAAAGACAGTAAGTTGAGTAAGATGTACTCGTAACTTCCTGAGGTTGTACAGTGTCGTGAGGAAGATAGATTGGTAAACCCAGGAAGAAAGTGAATGTATTAGTCTGAGTTTCTCAGAAGCCTCCTCAGCCATGGGATTTGAGAGCAACTCCATTTGTAAGGGCTCCCCAGAGACACCGTGCGGGGGGGGGGGGGGGGGTTGTGACCCAGATGGTTTCTAAAGGCAACTGGAGCTTAGTCCTGCATGCAGCTGGGGGTTGGTTGAGGCTGTGGGTGGCTGTTGGGTGTATAACCTGAGAGCCCCTCGGGCTCACTCTGCAGCAGTGAGCCTTACTCTGCAGGCTTATTCTCCAGAATAGAACCCAGGCAGGCTCAGGTGTCCCCAGGCGTGCAGAGAGGGAACCTCAGGGTGTGTGGGTGGGGCACAGACAATGTCTTCCCACACTGGACATGGGGAGGCTGAGGTCAGCCCTGAAGCTGGGTTTCAAGGAAGAGCAGAACAGAGAGATGAGCCCTGCCCTCTCAGAGTCATAGTCAGGTAGTGAGCACGAGAAGAAAGTGAAAGCAGGAAGGCAGTGGAAATGGATGGAACGAGCAAAGTGGGCCAGTGGGAAGACTGCTCTGGACAGGTGCCCTTGAGTAGGAATAAAAGAATCCTCCAAGAAAGGAAGGGCAAGGTCCACTGCAGGAAGAGAATGACCAAGTGCGGGGAGGCCGGCGCGGCCGGGGTGAGGCGAGGGGACGGCAGGAATTGGACAGGAGATAGTGAGGAGCTGCGGTCTTCTCGCCACCCTTTAAAGCACCTTCCCATTTGGGGGAAGCCAGGATAGGATAGGAACAGGCTCCCACTGTGCCTTCGCAGGATGTTGCCAGTGGACAGCCGGCAGGGCGGGGGTGGCTGTGGAAAGACCAGCCAGGCGGTGCTGCGGTGCCCTTAGAGGTGAGACCCATGGGAGGAGGGCACAGCAGATGCGGTCTGAGGGTAGATCGGGCTTGACCTAGAGTACCAACTGTAAGGGACATTAAACAAACACCACCATAAGATGTTCCAACTCCCACAGGCTGTTCGGGAAAAGCCTGGGATGCCAAGGAGGAGGTGACAGCCCATCTTCAGGTGGCAGCGAGCTGGGCTCTGAAGGATAGGAAAAGGCAGCGGGGGAGGGACAGGGAGAAGCATCTGACCAAGGAGACCTGTGACCGTTGGCTGAGGAGGTACTGCCCGTGGGCTGGAGGTCAAGACCGACCAGAGCCTCTGGTCCCACTCACGACCTGTTACCCGCCTAGAAGTCCTCAGGGGCTGTCCCAGCCCTCTCCCGTGCCAGGGACACAGCCAGGCGTCCAGCGGCCGTCTCCTCCAACCCAGACTGGTGGTGATACAATGGCTCTGTGTCCTTTGCAAGGCCAGAGGAAGCAGTGCAGAGTGGCTCAGCGTGTTTGTAAGGAAACCTTAGGGAAGGCCACTTGGGATGGGACAGCTGCACAAAGATGCCCGTCTGTCTTACCTGGGGCTGGCTCAGGCAGGGGCAGAACCCGTCCTCACTGCCAGGCCGCGTCACTAAGCAGGCGGCCCTCCGGCACCAAGCACAGCTGGTGTGGGCAGTCTGGCTAGCTCAGGACTTAAGGCTCTGGCCGCTTCTTCCCAGCCGCCCTGTATTGCCTCCCTCTATCCTGCTTCAGCTCCTGGAAACGGAAATCTCCTTCTTTCCTTCTTTGATGTTCCTCCAAGCTTCATGGCTTGATTTCACACCAGACTCCATCTGGCTCAGAAGTACTGAGTGCAAAGAAGAAGAAAAAAAAAAAAACTTTGTCTCCATAACCCTTTAGCCTGACTGTGTGCAGTATCTTGTCTCTACAGCCAGACTAAAGTCATAGAACAAAATATATTAAATATTATGACCCATGCATGAGAGGAACAGATGCATCCTGTGCTACAGGCCCCAGGGTCTGCCCCGGAGTGCCGTCAGCTGCGTTGGGCCACCTTCCCCATCTGCAGTGTCGAGGGCCAAGGGATGAAGGAAGCCTGGTGTTGAAGAGGCCAACTGGGCAGGCGCTGCAGGTGAGACTACACGCTGCAGGGCAGACTGGGTGCTCACCACAGCTAGTGTAATGGCAACTTCTGCAGGCGTGGTGCTTTTCAACTACACCAGGCTACTCAGATCGTGAGTCAGCAGTGCCTGGGTTTTGGTTTTGGTTTTAGGGCTTTTTTTTGGAGGGGGGGATGTTCTTGTGAAGTTCCTGATAAAATTGTTCTTTGTGTCTCTTCATGATAATGTTTTCCTAAATCAGAAAGGAGCTTCATAGTGTGTATTCTCATTGCAGGCTTGGACTTCCTGATAAGTCTTTTAAATTTAGACACAGACTAGAAAGGTTCTCAGTTTGCAATTGCTCCGGGCTGGCTGGGCCCACAGTTGAGGGGTTCTAGTGGAACCTGATTGGCTGACTCTGGCTCCTTCTCACAAATCTGCCTTAAAATTCCTCCCACCCTCACTGAGGGGGAGCCCAGTCTCTGCGCCTCTGCAATTCGTGTTTGTCTTCGTGGACCTTCAGTGTTTGCAGCGGCCCCGAGTTCACATGGACCTCTCCATGCAGTGCCAGCAGTGAGAGAACACGTAAGGACTCGGAAAATGATACCCCAAGCATGCTGCTTTGGGCCCTGAGAGCACTTGAGCAGCCGAAGGACCAGATCTGCCAAAGAACACAGCTGGCTTCAACTCTTACCGACATTCCAGAGTCAAACTCCACACCCAAAGCCACTGTCTGAGCCCCGGGTTGTTTCCCCTCCCTGAAAATCAGTTCCTCCTCCTCTAAAACGGCCCTGTCCTGCCATTCCCAGTCCCTTTCTCACTTGCCCGCCTTCGCATGGCTCCCACATACATGTGTGCATTAGGTGAACGTTTGTGCCTCCTCTCCTGCTCATCTGTCACCAGCATGCGTGTGATGCACCAGACTCAGTTATGAAACCTTCAGAGGGAGAGTTTGAACTTCCCGCCAAGCACCGCCACAGTCAGTACTCTTAGCCCCAAACACAAATGCTGGGCCATCTCTCCGCCACGTCTCCATGTCTCCACTTCAGCGGGTGTGCGCAGTGCACAAGGGCATCTACTCAAGCCCTGAGAGCTGATCCTACTCAGATCGGCATTTTGTTTGTCAGAGAAAAGCAAGTATCACCCATCAGCACAGCATCTGATAGGTACATCCAGGTTTCATTGCTTTATTCATTCGGCTGAGACACTGAGTGTAGATCCTGTGCCCAGGATTTTGTTGAGGTTGGAAATCCAGAGATAGCTATCGGGGGTTCAGTCTGCAAAGGGAAAGTCTTCCCAATAAAGCCCAGGATACAGTGGCTTATTCAGTAAGTGAGGGGGAAAGGCGTGGGCACTTCAAGAGGGAGCATAGATGATTACCTAGAAGCCTTATCTGCTGTTAAAGAAAAACCTGCAAATCTTATGCTTTCCCCCAGAGCAAAGAACCAGCCCACCAGTGCTTTGGTCCAGAGTGAAGCCCCTCGAGTGCCTTCCTTACCTCCTTCCGATGTCTCAGTCATTTAATCCCTAAACTGTTGCCTTATGCGATGTCTGGTAACTGCATGAGACCGCAAAGCTGTGCGCCAGTCAGATGTGCTGTACTGGGCAGGAGGGTGCCTCTCTCGTGAACAGTGAAACCTCAGCAAGAGTCCTCTCCTCGAGGCTCAGGGCTGAGGTTGTGAAGGTTCTGCCAGTCCCAGGTCCCGCCTCGGGCAGCACCTAATGTGTCCGCAGCCCGCTGCCTCACAGGCAAACATTCAGCGTGCAGAGTGCAGCAGCAGGTGGGATTCTGCACCTGCTCCAGCCTCCTCCATTTCTCCAGGGGCCTTTCTTTATGACTGTTGAGGTGTTCTTCCCCATGGGACCCTATTCACCTTCCCTTTTCTGCTGTGCCTTCTTGCATGTCCTCACTGCCTTGGAGGACTCCACCTCGGATTCCCTGTGAGAGCCATGAGAGTGTGTGCGGCTCCACCTAGGGCCAAGGTATGGCATGAGTCTCGTGTATGAAAACTACTTTTGATGGCTGAAGGATTGTTTACCAGGTATTGCTCAGATGTGAAGGGCATGGTGCATTTCAAGCCAGCCAGATTCCTGGGCACATCACCATTTCTTTCCATGAGTGCAACTCCTGACTTCAACCTGTTCTTCCTACCATGCATTCGGAAGTAGCATTAAGTCATCCTTACACCTTGCTGCTGGAGTATCTCTTCTTCAGGCAACATTCTTCTCTCTTTTCACCTGGGTACAAATTTCCTTTGTGCTGGTTTATTTTAAATTTTAAAACCTACAAATGAAAACAAATCTGGTTTATATTCTCTACTGTGTTAAACAATCTCAAAGCGTTATCTTCCCCAAGAAGTCTACTGTGTCCCAGAAATAGAATCAACCTTCCCTTGGCAGAGTGGTATGGTTTGCATCTTGTTTACCTATGTAGAGTTGTCCCGTCATAGGGAGGGGCAAGTTTCTGCCATTTTGCAGGCCTTCTCTGTAGGGTAAGCACAGCCAATGACATACAAACCACATGGGAATCCTTCACTCTCAGATTCTTTTCTCATCACATCCTGGAAAAATGACCAGTGGCTTTTCTTGTTTGTGCTTGTTGTTTAGAAAGCCAAACTGGGCCCTGCTGGTAACAAAGTAATTAGTCCTTTGGAAGACAGGAAACAACCTTCCAATAACCTTGACAGAGTGAAGCTCACAGACTTCAATTTCCTCATGGTGCTGGGGAAGGGGAGCTTTGGGAAGGTAAGTGGAGGGGCTTGGGCAGACAGGGTTGGATTGGGTTTGTCCTCACTGAAGTTTCTACAGCAGCCCTTTATATCTCCGTGCTATTTGTACACGCTCTTCAGATGCCTCCTACCTCATGTCCTTACAAACAACTGCTCCCAAAAAGCTAGAGCAGCCTCCTGTGTGCCACCATCTTCCAATATTAGAGCAGAGGGGATGCTCCAAAGCGTCGTTCATGTGAACCAACATACACAGAAGCACATGTAATCCTTAAGAGCTTCCTCCGTGTGGCCATACAGTCATGGGCCTAGGCATCTTTCTTTGCCTTGCATGGCCCCAGACACCAAGATAGAGCCAAGGACAAATTTCCATCCGATCTTGTGTTGTCTCTGGACTTGGGAAATTATAAGGGTCACTCACATTTTACCTGGAAGAGATTCTCACAAAAACATGCATAATTCCAGACTGATCCCAGTAAAGAATGCTGACAATTCCTTTCATCAGCCAAAATAGCATGATCGTGTGGAAATATACCATACAGTGTACAGATTTTATCAACTTAAAGAGTTAAATAAGGGTTGGAGGAATTTAAGTTACATTGAAACGCAATATTTCAGTATGCGTACATAAATTTTGTGTTAGCATTTCGTCACTGTGACAAAATATCTGAGGCAACTGACTTATAAAGAGTAAAGTTTTACTTTTGCCCATGACTTTGAAGATTGCAGCCCATCACTGAGTCCCCCGCTTTGGGCCTCTGGCAAGGCAGCACGTCATGACAGAAATGCGTGTTAGGGCCAACTGCTCTCCTCATCGGCCAAGAAGCAAAGAAACAAGAGGAAGAGACCGGAATCGCACAATCCCTGGGGCACGGCGCACCCCCAGTTATCTAAGGACTCCACAAGGCCCCTACAAGGATTTTACTGCTACCCAGAAGCACCCTGGGGCCAAGCACTTAACTCAGGGGCCTGCAAGAGACATTACCCATATCGAAACCATAGTACAGCGTGCTAGTGTTTTTCCGTCACACATTTACAGATTGGCATGCACCATTGCTGAACCTTCATCCCCTGGCCTACCTCCCCCTCCTACCCCAACCCAGCCCCCAGGAACAGATTCTGCTGGGAAGTGTTCAGCTTATTCTTGGTCTGTTCCCAGGTGATGCTTGCTGACAGGAAGGGAACAGAGGAACTATATGCAATCAAAATCCTGAAGAAGGACGTGGTGATTCAGGATGACGACGTGGAGTGCACCATGGTGGAAAAGCGGGTCCTGGCCCTGCTCGACAAGCCCCCGTTTCTCACGCAGCTACACTCTTGCTTCCAGACCGTGGTGAGGACCCTGGGGCTGTACGTGTGGTGCAACACTCATCTGCCCTTAGGGCTGTACCTGAACCAAAGCCTCCCAGCATCCCCGAGGAAAGGTGGAAAGGGCTGCCCAGCAGAGGTGACAAGGACAGTGTCACCTCCTGATCACAGTAGACTCGGGACATATGTACTCTGTGATGTCCCCTCTGGTTAGAGATTTAGCACTCATTCCATTTAATTCATCAGACACTTACAATTGACCTTCTGTATCCTTAGTCCTGTATTCACAGATTTCACCAACTATAGATTCAAAAAAAAATTTAAATCACATCTGCACTGTAAATCACTATTGTGCAAACAACGCAATATATAAACTATTTGCATAGCTTTAACATTGCATTAGATATTCTAAGTAATCTGGAGATGATTTAAAGTATATGGGAGGATTGCATAGATTACCTACAAATATTACATTTTATGTAAGGTCTTGAGCATCTGAGGATTTGGGTGTTCCTGGGTAGTGTTAGAATCAGTTTCCCCACAAGTGCTAAGAAAAGGTTTTCTTTATATCAGGTACAATGCTGTATAAAAACAATAAAATAGCTCACAGTCCTGGCTTTTTAAGACCATTGGTCCAGCTGCCAAGCATGACATTAGAACATTAAAGACTCCATTTCATAAAACAGCGTGTCCTTGTTTAGTGATACATGTCAGGAGTGGCCAACCATGACCTGTTCTGTGCAGCCTGAGAGCTCCAACGGAGATCACAAAAAAGAAATCCAAACGGTATTTCATGACACATGGAACTTAATGAAAATCACATTTCGGCATGGATGCAGTTCTCTAGGGACACACCCATGCTCCTTCAGTTACCTGTCACCTACGGCTGCTTTCACGCCACAGAGACAGAGGTGACAGTTGCAAGACACACAAAGCCCTAAATATTTACGTCTGACCCTTTATAGAAAAAGTTTGCTAACCCTGGTCACAGAGTTAAACTATCTAAACACAGTACAAAAAAAAAAATCCCAAAGCACTGATCCACTGGTGGGGGGGATTACAAGTATTTTGTAAGAAATCCAGATGTTGTCTGAACACCAGAGTGAGGCATTTCCCGACAGGCTTTTCCCACCTAGAAGCTGACCCTGGTAAGCATGGTTCAGTAATCTTAGCTATGTTGTTACTGTTAGGATGATTGCCATTTTAAACTGGCTCAAGGTTAGAAATTAACTTTGTGTTTTGTGTCTCCTTCTCAAATACCTTGGGCGGCGCTCACCAAGCTTTTGAGTGGTACAATCCCCAGTGGCAGAGCAGCCACACTGAGGGCCAGGGTGCACGGGGAAGCTGCAGAGTCTGCTGCCTGCCGCTGCATGTCAGCCGCGCCCTGGCCAGTGGGTCACTTCTGTGTGCTCTCAGCAGCTCCCAGACTCTGGAACAAAGCAGTGCCAGGGAGAACTGAGCAGTGAGATAGGAAGGGAGAGCCGCCTCCCTGAAAGCCAGGGTCTTTAACCCTGCTTGTATAGATTAAGCTCTGGAGAGCTTGTGGAACAGAGAAACGAAGATGAAATTAGACTTTGCAAGAGAGAAGCTGGGCAGTGGGGGGCTCCCAGAGCTGTTTTCTAGCTGTTAGTCCGGCTTCCCCCCTCTCTCTCTGTCTCTCTCTCTCTGTCTCTCTCTCTCCTTCTCTCCCTCCCTTTCCCTGCCCCCCATTTCTTTCTTTCCCTATGCAACACTTTAATAACCTCTGTGAAAATGGGGATGTTTTCTAGAAGAGAACTGAAGTCAGCTTTTACCATGGTGTGCTGTGCTCTTAGTTATTTCAGCTGTTAAATTCTTCAGTCTCTCCCATCCATCCCAGCATAATGTCTATATGGATATGCAGACTTACGTAGTTCTTTGGTGGGTGCCCTTTGTGGGGCCAATACTTAGCATACCAGTGACAGAGAAAATAGAAAAGATGCTGGAACGCATTACGGCGCAAAGGAGCATTTGATTGCCTCTCCATTCATGGTGAGAGCCTCTCCCCACCGCCCCCCAGGAAATAGCAGTAAGCGTGTATAATTTACAAGGCCAGTCTCGCCCAAGAGATGTGTTTTCAGAAGCATCCGTTTGAACCAGGTACTACATCCGGATAGACATTGCCAGTGAGCTTTTCATGCATTTATACCATCACGAAAACTAGTTAAAATGAAATGATTGGCCCATATGGATTTTTTCACCCTTTCCCTAGCTTAGAAATTTATGTATATTTAAAAAAGAGAGGAATATTGAGACCATTACTATAATAGGAAGCATACGTAGCCAGGAGGCAGACACGTCGACAGAGAGCCATTAGTTTAGTTATGTAATGACCCTCATGCAATAGGGTGGACTACTTACGCTTTCATCGGGGAAAAGAATTGTGAAGAGATGCAGACCAAGCAGATCCGGGAAGGCAGCCCCATTTCACTACCATGAAAGCAAAGCACAGCCTCCTCCACCGGGAGGAGCCTCACTCACTCGTGTGCTTCGGTCTGCAGGATCGGCTGTACTTTGTCATGGAATACGTCAACGGTGGGGACCTCATGTACCACATCCAGCAAGTAGGGAAATTTAAGGAGCCACAAGCAGTGTAAGTATTTTCTTAAGTCTTGTAAATCAGATAACCCTAAGGGCCCATCTGGGAACTTTCATTGGATAAAATATTTTGAGATTGACTGCTGTAACTGCCCAGGGGACAGATGTATTAACAGACCCATCCAGATGTTTTCTAAAGAGTGGTTTATTCATTTTCAGTAAAGTGGGGATGTCGTGTGTCCCTGCATCACCTGGGTCCGCCCACAGGCATGGAGTCTTTCGGTCATTTACTGAGCACGCCGCTGTGCACATCCACTGTGCGCAGACACTGGGGATGCAAAGCAGCAGGATGCAGCCCCGCTCTGGGGCACTCAGGCTCACCTGGCACTGGAGGGTCACTCGACTCACTGCTTAACTTTGGGAGGTGTGTCCAGGAAGCCAGGCAGGCTCCCCAGAACTGGAGAGTAACAGCAGCATGCCCTCAAGGAATGCACAACCCAGAGACAGACTGAGGAGGAACCTACCAAGGAGAGGGCGTGAGAAGAGGCAGAGCTCGCCCAGGGCGTGGCCTGTGGCTCCCTGTGTGCAGAGGCTGTGAGAGGGGGAGGAGTCGGCAGCAGCCACAGAAGCAGATCCCACAGGGACGTGGCTGAGGCAGAGGCATCAGAAAGGGCCCCGTGGGGCTGACTCCACCGAACTCAGCTCTCACAGAGCCCTGCGGGGGAGGAAAGAAGAAAGGGTTGCAGGAAGGTAGGGGATGGGGTGAGGATCCTTTCATGGCAGAAGAAATGGAGCTGGAATTAGAGCTTCAGTTTGGAGCCCAAGAGAAACAAGGGTCCCTGGCAAACGTGCTGGGGGGACAAAAGCAGAGCTAGGTGACAGTGGCAGTGAGGAGACAGAGCCCTCTCTTTAAGTGATCCCATGTTAGGTCTGAGTGAAGGCCGAGGGTGATCTCAGTGTGGAATGTTTCGCTGGGGCGGGCCTGGGGCACGGACATCCAGCGCGGAGACGTGGACGGGCACCAGCTGAAGGTGGGGGAGTTGTGCGATACCTAAGACACCGTCGTGCTTCTTGGGCCCTGGGGGGGAGGCCATGATACCTAAGACACCGTCATGCTTCTTGGGCCCTGTGGGGGGGGGCATGATACGTAAGACACCGTCGTGCTTCTTGGGCCCTGGAGAGTCTTAAGGAACTCAACAGAAGCAAGCCTGAGCTACTTCCCCTAAATGTGTATGGGCGCCCACCCTAGTTAGTCATTAATAATCATTAATAACATGTAACCATTAATAAGGTTTCGGGAATGTTCAGTCTACAACAGCAATCGGAAGAAATGTTGTCCTATGTGAGATTGTCTGCCTTACAGAATATTAACTGAAGACACGATCCAGGTTCATTGGTGGTAAATTTTGAAAATAAAAAGGGGGAATTTTTTTTTTGCTTTTATTTTTACTAAACAAAGTATCTTTAGAAATATTCTTATTCCCTCTCTTAAGAGACCTTTGAGTAAAAGCAGCATTAAAATGTTCCTATTGTGAAATAAAGCTTGATAGCACAGAGCTATAAAGAACAGGTAGTAAAAAGCCACTTTATATTACAAAGCAGCACAAAATGCCTCATCCAGTAATCTTTCATTCTGTGTATATTGTAGAAAACTTTTAAAAATGTACAGAAAAACATGAAAATAATATGACAGCTACGTGTAATCCCGTCTTTCCTCCCTCCCCGCCCTCCCTCCCTGCTAGCTTTTCGAGGTGGCCCCTGTGAAAAGCTTGGTCTTCATCGTCACAGGGAGTTCTGTTTTCTGCTCACATAGATGTGTGTGTTCATTTTAAGCCTCCTGGGTGTGATATTTTCCCAGGCACAGACTTGTAGCTCCTCAGACTTCAAAGACCTTCAATGTTATGCAATTTTTAAAACATCCTTCTGCATTTAATCTGAGTTTCAGATATTAACCTGTTAATGATTTTGAAGTAATGGTAGTAATTGCCATTAAATGTTATGAATTACTTAACAGGACAACCTCAGGTATGAATCACGTGTTCCTTTTATTCCAGCCCTTCAGAGAATAAGTCAGCTAAACAGTTCATCACACGCTATACTTTGTCCTCCAGGGAACAATTGTATTCTCAAATAACAGTATAGTTTGTCCATGGGTAGGAAAGTAAAATTTTTCTCCCCTGTACCATATCCCTGACATAGAATAGCCTAACAGGTATCCACTGTGATTATTGTAATTTAAGTGGTTATATTAGGAATTGCTTCTAAGGCAGTAAATTACCTACCCATTCTTCCCTGAGGAGAAAAATAACCCTGTCTTGTCAGTTTTGTTCACTGGGTTTTTCTTGGGTGAGCTGGAATGATGGGATGGCAGAAAGGAGGGCTGGTGACCAGAAGAACATGTGCACGGTGATGCTAGTCTCCGAAAGCCCAAAGCCCTTGCACTCTTTAATCTCTTTGCCCAGATTTAAGACTAAAAACATACCCAGAGGTCCAAAGAAGCAAGCCAGAAAACTGAAGCACATTTTCTTTTGCAGATTCTATGCAGCAGAGATTTCCATTGGATTGTTCTTTCTTCATAAAAGAGGAATCATCTATAGGTGTGTATAAAAGATCTTCTCACAGCAGCACAAAGTACAGGTTTGCCAGGCCGTGGTGAGCAGGTAATTCTAAGACAGCGACATCAGACAGAGAATAATCCCCCAGGAAACTCAGACCCATTGGCACCCACCTTCCTGTGCAGCCTCGTGGCAAATCAGAGCCACCCTCTGACAAGATTTTATATCTCATTTATACTTTACACAAGAAAACATGTTTTTTTTTCCTCCACTGGCAGCGCCTTCCTCCACATTTTGTTTGGAATGGAGATCAGGAGCAATGGAAACAGATTGCTCTTACACATACGCAGCAGGAAAGGGACATGAGGAGCTGAGGGGAGGCAAGGGACAACTATTGAATTACATTCTTTTGGTTGTAGGACGCAGTGAAATTCTGATGCCCAAGAAAGAAGAATGTCTTTCAGAATTAATTGAAGAGTAACTGAAAGAACACTTGTACAGGCACGATAAAGGGACAAGTGAGGTGGTCCTAAGCCCAGAATCTTGCAAACCTTCTGCAAGATAATAATATATCAAATGACTAGGATCTCTTCAAGTCCAGTAAGTTGGAACTCTGAATTCATAGGCACAGCAAGATTGAGAATCACTAGTTCAGCCAGTTAGTCATTCATTCGTTGTCACAGCATCTTCCATATACCAGGCTTTCTATTAGATTCTGAAGCTATACGCCCCAGTAACTCCTGGCTCTCTTCTCCAGGGACTCAGAGTTAAAATGCCATTCCGATGGCAGCTAATGAAATACCTGTCTTTTCCACCAGCTCCAAAGCAAACAGTGATATTTTGTGAGAAGGACTCTCAGTGAACCTTCTCCCTTACAGGGATCTGAAGTTAGATAATGTCATGCTGGATTCAGAAGGACACATCAAAATTGCTGACTTCGGGATGTGCAAGGAACATATGATGGATGGAGTCACGACCAGGACCTTCTGTGGGACACCAGATTACATCGCCCCAGAGGTAGGCACCCTATTTCCCCACATTTTCTACAAGCGCACTTTCAGACCACAAGCAAAACCCCTGTAAGGAAGTGGGGGACCGTGAGTCAATCGTCAAGTCAGTGTGTGAGCCGTGGCCGCCAAACAGATTCAGCTAGACACCATAGACTAAAATAGGACGAGAAATAGAGCACACTGTACATAGTAAGTCTGCATCTTGTATCTGGAGCTTCTGTCTATGCGTGAGCCAAATGTCTAGTACAAAGGATTTCTCACATGACCATGGTCAAAATAATCTAAGAGAAACTGTGTGGGAGGGGAGTTACTGCTGAGCCTCTTCTGCCTAGAAAACCTGGGTTGGAAGGTGGTTGTCACGATGGCTTTTTAGCAGCCTGCAAGTCGTGATTGCTCAAAGCTCCATGGTGCTTAATCTAAGAAGAATGTAGCAGTGTGGTTACATACGCAAAATGAATCTGAGATTGTATCTTTACAGTAGTGGGTCCTACTACTCTGTGTTTAGTATGACCTTCCTTAGGTATTCTCTTTTATTTCTGATGCTTCCTGCATGGCGGTGTAGAGCAGGTTATAACATGGGTCGTGTGTGGCCCATGTTGCATTCATACACAGCCCTGTGGAGGCAGCAGGCTTTCCCCCCTGTGATGCAGCGTGATGGAAAGCAGTGGATTCAAAGCTGGCTCAGCCAGACATCTTCACAGAGCACTCATACTGGCTGTTGGTTTGTATCGCATGTCCTTTCAGCATACCACCCCTTACATTTATCTCACACGCCGTACGGACAGAGGAAAGGGCGGGTCTTGAAGCCAAAGCAACCTGAGCGTTAATGTTGACTCTATTATTTACAGACGTGGGAACTCACACGAGTTTCTTGACTCTGTGAACTCCCCTCTCCTTAGTGGCAAGTTAAGTGTACTGCAGTTCTCCCTGTAAGACCAGCTACAAGAACTATATTCTGTAGCTGGTATGCCATCATTATTTCTACCTAGTATGACCCTAGGGGATGTCATTTATTCCAGAAGCGAAGATGAGTTTTATTCCTCTCTTAAGGACTTCTTGTTGTCCTTGTTGTTAGTCATATTTCTGGACAACACGGTAACAAACTTTATTTAGAAATTCAAACTGTGAATGGCATGGCCAAAGATGACTTTTTCCCTCAAAAAGATCACTCAGTACTTTCAGGCCTAACTTGAACTTGGGTTTTGTCAAATGTGAAGACTGGCAAGAAAAATACTATTTCTTGACACAGCGTGTTTGCTGAAGACTTCTGCTGGCTGCCAGCGCTGAGCAGGCTGTGCTTATGAGCTGTGTGGGCTCCCGGTAACAACCCACCAGGTGCCATAAAAGCTTGGTGACAAAGGATGGTGGCATTTCTAGGAATAAAGGCGGCTTTGAACTTCATCTCCGTGATACCAGGTCTCCGCCAATCACACGGGGAGCTTCTTGGTTTCCATCACACCTCTGCTGTCTGCTATCATCAGGAATGACAGCGTCCCACAGAGATGAAGTTTTCCATATAATGAAAGCTTGCCTATCTGGGTAACTTCTGTTTTTGTATGAATTTCCTGTTACTAACACATACTTCGCAGCTTCAGACACAAATTTAACACAAAGTTCTAGAGGTCAGAGGTCCAAACTCAGTCTCACCTGGTTAAAGTCAAATTGTTCATTCTGGAAATGTTAGAAGGAACTGTTCCTGGCTGTTTGCATCTTGTAGCAGCTGCCTGTATTCCTGGCTCCAGGTGCCTTCTTTCTCCTCTGAGCTGTGTAGCCCCTTCCAGTCTCCGCCCGGTCATCTTCAGCCTGAATCCCTGAAGCTCCCCTCTCTCCTCTCACAAGGGCCCCATGTCGACCATTGGCCCATCCAGATAATCTAGGGTTATCTGTTCTTCTCCAGATTCTCCTTGTACTCCTAAAAAGTGCCTTTTCCTCTGTAAAAGTCACATTCACAGGTTCTGAGGACTAGGGTGGGGGCATCTGTGGAGGGAAAGGGACACGGTCTCTCACACCCACTCTGATGGCACTTTATGTCGGATAACTGCCCACCTTCCTCTACTAGTCACACTGAACGGGCTGCTAGCCCGGTAAGCTGAGGCCTCTTTGTATGCAGAGAATAACATGCTCCTTCTCTGAACCCCCTCATTTCTTTCTTTAATTATTTTTTTTGTTAGTGTGCGTGTGCACTACATGATGTTCACGCTCCCTGTGTGGAGTTGGTGCACATACCTAACACATCTTAATTCCATTTCTCACCCCTGTCCTCCACCTCTTAATCCTCTTCTCATTTGAGAAAGGTGCAGCCCCCTCTTACTGTCTTTTATTTTGCTGTTGATTTATTATTTATTGATATTTAAGCTCGTGTGTCTGATTTATTTCACATAACATTGTGGTCTTCAGGTGCATCCGTTTTCCTACAAATGACTCAAGTTTATCCTTCTTTACAGCACAGTAGTCCTCCACTGTATGCAGATATCCCATTTTCTTTATCCATTCATCTGCTGACAGGCATATGGGCTGCTTTCAAGGTTTCTCTACTATGAATTGTGTTGCTGTAAACGGGTATGTGTGTATCACTGTAACATGATGTCTGTAACTCTCCCGAGAAAATACCTAGACCCTTCAAAATAAAAGATCCAATCAACAAAAGGGGAAGTGAAGCAAATAGATACTTCACAGAAGAATTGGTAAAATGGCCAAGAAATACATGAAGAAACCCTCAACATCGCTGGCCATGAGCGAAATGCAAAGTAACACAACAGAAATATCATCTTGCCCCAGAAAGAATGGCCCTCATCGAGGAAACAAATAAAAACAAATCCTGGTGAGGATGCAGAGGAAAGGGAACTCTTCTACACTGTTGGTGGCAGTGGAAACTAGTACAACCACTGTGGGAATCAGTGTAGAGAGTCCCTGAAAAGCTAAAACCAGAAATTCCCACTTGACCCAACCCCGTCATTCCTGAAGCCTTCATTTGTCTCTTCTCTGTAAGAGCCATGATAAAAGAACTGACCACCATTTATTCAGTGTCTGCCATGGGCCAAACAGCATGTGTACTTTACCTTGATTGTCATACCATACTCCACAAGGGAGGCATCCTGAGGTCCTCGTTTCAGGTGAGGTGAGTGAGGCAGGAAGAAATGTACCTCAGGCCACAGCACTAAGAAATGCCATAGTTAGGCTTCAACCCCAAGCTCAGGCTGTCTCCAAACCTTTAATAACCCTTAGTCATCGTGGGCTGATCAGGCCCACAATCTCCCAAATGAGTGGACAGCGAAGGCTCAAACAAAATGAGATAAGTGAAATGACTGTAGGGCTCCAGGAGGGTCTAACTCTCTTCCTGAATTCGAGATTCTCTGGGTTAAGACAAAGACTTCTCTGGGCAGCCCCTGTGTATTTGGTTTACAAAGGAGCAGCTTAGTCAAGAAAATGCGGGAATCTCACAGGACCCTGGGAGAATTTTCCCAAGCAGTAAATTATGTCAATCAGGCAAACCACCTTATCTTTAGGTGGTATTTATTGTAGGAGTGTGGAGCCTGCAGCTGCCGTCTCCTTGTAGTTAATTGGGGTTGGAGCCAGAGGTCCTCAGCTATGGCCTTATCTTGTCCTTTGAGGCATCACAGCTTCACAGGCCTCAGCAGGGACCAGTGACTCACAGAGGTTCACTTACTATGAGTCCGCTGCCCATCTTCAGACAAGGTGCCTAAGCTTCAGACAACTCACAAGTAAACATAGAAAGCCAATTGATTAATATTAAATCCTGCTCAGAGCCACTTTGTCTTGATCTCCAACACCTTTGCACCACTTGTTACAGGAAACTGCTCACAGCCTGAGCAGCTGGACACACAGAGCATTCTGGGCATTCACTGTACCCAGTGTGGTGACTCCGGGGCTGCACAAGCACCTCACACAGGCTTGCTTCCCAAAGAGTCACAGTTCAGAAGAGGGGACAGGCATTCCTGCAGACAGGCAGGCCCCACGGGCCTTGTTCAGCATCCACTTGACGAGCTGCACTGCCAGGGGAAATGGGTCAATAAGACCTTCCTGGTGTTACACTTCTCCTAACCTTTTTTTCCCTTAGAGCATATAGGAATTTGATATTTGGGGCCTTAAAATACTTACAGTCTTGGGAAAAAACAAAGAGGTTCAAGGTTCCCGATTTTTCTCAAAGGTTAAAATAATTCTATCTTCTATGTAAATCTTCCCATCAGGTAGAGGCAAAAAAATTATCTTAAATGGCATTTTGCCTAATAGGCAGAGTGAAGCTTTAAATATTTATGACTATTTGTTCAAAACCCTTGAAATCAATTAATACTGTAGCATCTCCCTCACCAGTGAAGACTGACCGAGGCGGCAAATGTCAATCATAGATGGGACTTGAGCATTGAGATAAATGCCGTGAAAGGGGCACTAATCAGGGAGATTCCCAAGGTGGACAGGAAGGATCCTCTTTGCTTTGACACAGGAAGAATTCCTGGGGTAGGTGAGAGCCCTCGAGAAGGCTGAGCAGAGCTTCATATGGCGCTAATCTTCCTCTAAAAGTTAGCTATTTCTGGTGTGTGCTCCTGCATTCAGACACCGCTCTGCAGCCAAGAATCAGACCCCAAGGGTTAGCATTGTCTTCCCCTTCCTGCAAGAAGGGGAAGCAGCAGGGAAGGTACTGCTTTGGGCTGTTGTCCCTCTGCACACCCTTGCTGCAGGGGGAGCAAAGCTTGTTAAAGGCGTGCTATAAGGTATCACCCTTACAGCTTTGTTGTGGCAGTGCGACACTAGAATACATTGCCCCCATGATATGTTGACTGTCCACTCTGCACCAAGCCCTCTGAGAAAACCTTGCCCCATAGTACATGTGAGCAGAGGCCCTGGGACTTACCCAAGATCACACAGCTGGCAGCAGACAAAAAGGGATTTGGAGTCAAAGATGTTCTCACCCTAGAGCCTGTACATGGTTTTTACAAACTGCTTTGTCTGCAGTTATGGGAGAAAAGGCTGTTGCAAGCCAGCACTCAGCTGTAGGCCATCTTTTCTTTGGGATCTTAGGAGAAGATGGACCTCGTTGTGATCAGAGACACAGTCAGGACATAGGTAGGTGCTCCAGCTGTTAGTACGGGACAAGTCCCTTAGAATCTAAGGGCAAACCAGCAGCCCTTCCGCCCTACCCAGTGCATCACATTTATTGATTGCCCACCAAGAGCCACACTTGGGGATTTAGGGCCAGGAAGGGGAGCCCAGAGACCTGCTAGGGGGGTCTTGGGAAGTTAAAAATGGATGATCATAGCTTGGGAGAGCCTGGGTTTCAGGAAATAGATGAAACAATATTCCTCTTGGCAATAACATGTGCCACCTCCAACATGGCTAAAACCACAGGGCAGGAACTTTCTGGTACTGTTCTCCACCTTGAAACCTGCTGCCTGGGAGCAGGTGGCCAAGGTCCTGTGAGGTTTGGGGGTTGCAGATCCAGGGAGCAGGAGACATGTGCCCAGAAGGCAGCTTCTGCATTTCAGTCCTGTGGGAGTCCTATCTCAGTGATCCCTGCAACAGCAACCAGATAGATGCATTTTTATGTGAAACTCACCTCATCATTATTAGTGGCGCTAATATACAGGAAAAGAAGTTTTTACAGTGAGATTCAGCCAGTGGACTTTCACTGTGACCTCTCATCCAGAGGGGTCAAGGTCCCTTTCATGGGAGAGCTACGTGTTATGGGTGGGAGAGGAAAAGGAACAAGGGATGTGCAGAAAGACAGAAGATGAACAGGGATCTGTAGTCCTGGGCTCCGTAGACAAGGGCTTGTGAACTCAGAGGTAGCGGTGACCTTAGAGGTCTCGGGGCAGGAAAGCCAGAGACTCCCTGAGAGAGCTGTGCCAGCAGCAGTGATGGCGTAGAGTTGAGAGTGGACATCAACTGTCGGGAAGGATCTATGGGCAATGGAAGAAGAGGAGGGAGACAGTCACTCCCAGGAAGGGCAAGTGGGAGAAAATAGCATTTCAGCTGCAGAAACTTGAACATGTTTCCCGGCCAAAGGGAAAAGGCCTGAAGAGAGGAGAGAAAATGAGAGAGAGGCCAGAAAGAATATGCTTATGAGAAAACCATATCCCAGGAGTGGGGAGACCCCTCAGGGCGGGAAGGAGGTTCAGGGCTGCTGAGACCCTGGATGGTGGGAAAGCTGCGCTCCAGCCAGCTTGAGAAGTCACAAGGGCCCCAGGCCCTTTGTCAGCTCACCTTCCATTAGGTGTTTTTTTACTTCGTTTTAGTTTGGTTTGTTTTGTTTTGTTTTGGTTTTTGTCTTTTTGAGACAGGGTTTCACTATGCAGTTCAGGCTGGTCTAGAACTCACTTTGTAGCCAAAGCTGGCCTCAAACCCATAGTAATCCTTCTGCTTCAGCCTCCTGAGTGCTGTGATTACAGGCCTGAGCCACTACGCCTGGCTTTTTATTTTTCTTTTTTTTTTTTTGAGATAAGATCTTGCTGTGTAGTCCAGGCTGGCCTTGAACTCTCTATGTAGCCTACGCTGGCCTCAAACTCTTGGCAATCCTCCTGCCTCAGCCTCCTGAGTGCTGGGATTACAAGCATGTGCCTCTGCACCCAACCCTATTACAGTTTAGGTGTGGCTTGTCCTTCAAGGGCTCATGTATTAGAGACTTGGTCTTCAGTACCATGGTGTTGGGAGTGGGTGGGACTTTTAAGAAATGGAGCCTAGTGCAGGGTAACAAGGTCATTGAGGCTGTAGCCCTTGGTAGGGATCAGCAGTTCTGCCAGACTCTGGTTGGTTCCAAGGAAGTGAGCTGTTATAAGAGATCGCCCCTGTCTCCTCCCTCCTCTCTGGCTTCCTGTCTCACCCTGTGACCTCTCCCTCACCCGCACCCCTGCCCCGATGCTGTATCTGCCATGTGACAGCCGAGGAGGCTGAGTAAATGTTGGCGCTTTGCTCTTGAACCTCCAAAGGTGAGAGCCACATAAATCTCTTTACATAGCACCCAGACTCGGGTATTGTGTGATGGCAGCTGGAAATGCACTAAGCCACTTGCGCTTTCCCTCCCTGGCCTCATCTCCCCCTAGACTTCCGTGGATCTCTAGACCAGCCCCCCTGGCTTCCTCCCACCCCTCACCTGCACCAGACTTGTCCCACCCTCCAGGATCCCCTCCTTCCTCTCCTCCACCCAGGAAGTCCTGACCCAGGCGCCTGTGTGGCTCCCTCCCTCACCTCCAGCGAGCCTTCGCTCCCCACCTCAGGGAGCCCCCCTCGCCCCCCCCCACCTTCAGGGAAACCTGTAGTCCTCCCAGCCTCGCCCAGCACTCCTGACCCCTGTCCCCGCTGTCGGCCCCTAGCAGCCATCCCTCACTCCTGGACAAGGATGTCTCCTGGCTTCCGTATTCTGTGCTCTTAAGCTCCACAGGGGCAGAATTTTTGTTGTTCTGTTGCTCATTTCTGCTGTTCGTTGTTGTTTTGTTTCCTGCTGTGGCCTGATCCCAGGTCTGGAGCGCAGCCTGTGCTTCGGATGAATGTGTGCACTCCCCCTTCCCAGCTGCTGCTGTGACTATGGGACAGAGGTAAAGGCTCTAGACAGACAGCATCCTGGAACATGAGCCCCAAGCTGCTGCAGAGGTGGGGCCAGTGGCACAGGATGTGGTACATAGGGGCCACATGCCTCCCGTTATTACTGAAGAGGGCCGTGGGGGGGCTGAGGGACCTGAGCATCTAAGGTCAGCCCAGGCCCCCAGGATGGCCCGCATTGCCCGAAGAGTTGACATCCCAGACATTTCCCATGGCCCGGGCAGAGAGGACCCGGCAGAGGCACAGGCAGTAAAAGAGGATCTGAAATCTCGATAAGAAAATAGCTGCCGCAGAGCATCCAGCCAGGCACAGGCAGTAAGCTAGCCCTTGCCAAGCGGAGAGGGGCAGCAGAGCGGGGAGAAGAGCCCATCTGCACTAGCAAGGCAGCGGCGATACCAGCCCTCAGACAACGGGCCCGGGTGGCGGCACCGGCCGAGCAGAGAAGAGCACTTGATTAAAGAAAGACAATAATAAACCCAGTGCAGCCTCCCTTCCTCACAGCCGCTTTCGCTCTGCAGGGTCACGCTCCAGTGACTCCATCTCTGCGAGAGAGAAGGAGGCCTCCGCTTTCCTTCAGAGAAGTATTTAAAGAGCCAAAGCCGAGCTTTCCTTTGGGGGTCTTCTCCTCTGTAATTCTGCTCTGATCTTTTGTAGGAATTATGTAGGTTATATGATCTCATATATTTTATCATCTGCCTGCAGCTCTTTAACTTTCTCACAATTCCCTCCGGCCTCAGAGCCCGCTGACTTGGCCCTGTTCTCAGCGGCCCTTGGCACCTTCTGTGTGGCTGTGGCCTGCGAGACGGGCGGGACAGCCATTCTCCCCTTCTCCGCCTCCCCCCTTTCTTCCTCTCCCTCCGGAAAGGGGCGGGTCCTTTTGGACTCACTGTTCACGGTCCGGTCCATGACCAAATCCTGCTACCCCCGAGACCAGGCTAAGTAACTCGTTCACTCACTTTTGTGTAATCCCTCAGCCATTTCTGTTTTCACACGATGAAATTTAGGTGCAAAACCACCTGTTAGTTTTCCCCCAGGCCTCAATTCAGGGCACACCTGGGCTTTGATCCCAGGGCTGGGCATCTTCTCCCCACAGTGACTGCGGCCGTGGAGGAAGGGACCCCAGCTTCCAGCCCCGCTGCTGCAGAGAGAACCCTCACCCTGCCAATGTGCCGCCGAGAGGAAGACAGAGACAGGCTGCTGGGGCTGAGTTTGAGATCCCCTCGGAGAGAGGCCTGAGGGCCAACGACAATGCATTCGATTCCAGACCACTCCCTTTCTGCTCTATGCCATCTGAAGGTCGCCCCGGAGGGATCTCCTGGCCTCCTGCTTGTCTTCAGGCTTTCTCTCCATTGCTGTAGAATGAAGTCCGGCTGCAGCTCTGTCCCCTTAAGATCTTAGAGTGACTTATGTCCAGAGGAGAAATTCATGTTGTCTTCCGCAAAGTTGACCTTTGAGGATTGAGTTTTGCTCCTGATGAGCTTGTCCGCTTCACAGGACCCGCTCTAACTCTCTGTCCGTCATTCACCAGTTGTTTGAATAGTCTTGTGTTGCCTAAGCAGCCAAGAGCTGTGGTAACGCTGTGAGCCTGCGTCAGGCCTTGGCAGGCACGGCTTCTTGCTGCTGTGGGCTGGCAGCTACAAGGCTGTGCTGGTACTGGAGGATCCAAGGTGCCCTCTGGCTCTCAGCTGCTGGCCAAGGCCTCACAGGTTGTCCTCTCGTGGTCTCTCTCCACGCAGTCACTCATTACTCAGTTTGTCCTGAGCTGCTTAACAGGGTGGCTGACGTACAGTTAACCAGCCCGGGGATGGCAGGGGTGTGGGAACAGACTCTGAGTGGGCTTCTGAGAGGGCAGAAATAGAAATCACACGGCTCCCCAAGGCTACACCTGGGACTCAGCTGTGGGACTTCTCTCATACTCTGCAAGTCAAAGGCAGGGAGGACCCACATAAGAGGGCCCCTGCTCGGCATTTTAGAGCAGACGTCAGCAAACTCTCTGATAAGGGCTAAATAGAAAATTCTGTAGACTTTTCCTACATCTAAATTTTAGATTTTGCCAAGAAGCAAAGTTGAGCAACTATTCTTTTCAAAAGGCTAATAATGTAGTCTTTGTAATTTATTCATTTTACATTTAGCAGCGTAAATCCAGCCTTCGCTGGCAGGCTGCACAGAAGCAGGAGGCAGACTAGATTTAACTTGTAGGCTGGGGTTTGCTGGGCCCCCCCCCCGCACTGCTGTCTGCAGGACCTTTCTCAGCCGTGGCTCTCCTTGTGGTGTTGGGGTCTGCAGGCCAAAGGGACATGCCCACTCACAGTCCCTGTCACACCCCTTCTATACTGCGAGCTTGTACTTGCAACCTGTGAATCTCCTTCCCAACCCTCTGTGGGCAGCTTCCCAAGAGCCCTCTTTCCTGTGAATACCACCCTGCTGATGTCACCTCTCCAGTGGAAAGAAAAATCAGTAGATGGCCATTTTCAGTGGGCTGTGGGATGCAGCTGGGATACTGTACGAATCAGAAGAAACCAGGAATAGCTGTATTAATTTCAGAAAAAACAGACTTCAGAAGAAGAGAAATTATCAAGCACTATGCAATGGTAAAGGGATCAGTTCTCTAAGAAGATGTAACAATCCTTAACATGTGTGCACCAAACAACAGAGCATCAAAATGCATAGGCTAAACCTGCAGGAAGAAATACATGAGTCCACTGTTACAGCTGGCAGCTTCAGTAGCCCTCTGTCATACTTTGAGATATCAACACCCGTTTATCACATCCAGCAGAAAGTCAGTACAGACATAGTTGAACTCAGCATCACATCAAGCAAATATAATAGACATCCACAGACTACTTCATCCCAAATAACAAAATACATATTCTTCTCAAGCTCATGCAGAACATTTGCCAAGGTAAACCACCTTCTGGGCCGTAAAACACACTTTAACAAACTTAAAAGAAGAGAAATCATATAGTGTCTAGTTTCAGACCACAGAGGAATTAAACTAAAAATCAGCAACAGAAAGATTGCTGGAAAACTCCCTAAGTACTTAGAGATAAAGCAGCACATCTCTCAATAATATGAGTCAAAGAGAAAATCCCAAGAGAAATTTTAAAATAACTTGAAGTAAATGAAATTGAAAATACAATTAATTTGCATGTTGCAAAATACAGCAAAGGAAGTTCTTGTAAATTTACACCATATAAATTTATGCATGTATTTAAGAAAAAGATCTAAAAATCAATCACCTCTGCTCCCTCTTTAGGAAACTAAAAAAAGATAAGCAAGTTAAATCTAAGCAGAAGAAAAGAAATTATAGAAAGTAACCCAGAGAAAATCAACAAATCCTAAAACCAGTGTTTTGTAAAGATGAATAAAATTGATAAGCCTCTTGCCAATCTATCTAAGAGAAAAGAGAGGACATAATTGTTAATATCAGAAATGCAAGACAGGGTCCCACAGATGTTAAAGGGTTAATAAATAAATACTGTGAGCACTCCATGCCCAAGAATTCCATAGCTTGGTGAAGTGGAACAATCCTTAAAAGACACAATCCGTCAAAATTCACACAAGAAGAAACAGACCATCTAGAATGGCCTGTACCTGTTTTAAAATTGTAGTCAACAATAACTTTCTAAGGCAAAAAGCACCAGGCCCAGATGGGTTCACTTGGTGAATCCAACAGGACTGATAAGGATGAAATTATACCAGCCCAGTATCTTTCAGAGATGAAATACTTCCTAACTTACCCTACAAAGCCAGCATTACTGTAATAGCAAAACCAAAAACATTACAAGAAAATAAAATAACCAGAATCTCTCATGAACCTAGAAATAAAAAGCTTCAACAGAATATTAGCAAATCAAACCCAGCAGTGTATGAAAACCATTCCTAGTTGAAGCCAGTGTTAATTCCAAATACTTCTTTGTGCCATTTGAGAAGCCTTGGGTTGTCCCTAGGTGCTCTCCATTCCTAAGGTACAAAGAGAGTGGAAAAGGAAGGGGTGGCTCCTATGAAAACTTCTTAAAGCGTTTTATCTATTATCATTAGATAAATCATTTTATGTTCTCTCTGATCCTACATAGACTCACATTTTTGTCTAAATAGCAAATAGCATAGTTTTGAACTCAGTACTTCACAAGGTTTGTTTTCTGCTGGGGTTTTTTTGTTTGGTTTGGTTTGGTTTGGTCTTTGGCAATATTCTTTACCCAATCTTTTCCCCAAACACTTCAAATACTGCAGATATTTCTCATGTGATGTACTAATCTCCCGAAATCTAGATGTTACATTTTCATGTATTTATCCACTGAGTGCCCCACCCCAGTTACAGTCGTAAATCCCCAAAGTCTAGCAGAGTGCCTGGTGCATAGAAACAAACAACTGGAAATTGTAGGAGTTAAAAAAGGAAGTAGGTGGGGAGATTCAAAGGCCAGAAGAAAGAAGCCTGAAGTTCCGCTGCCCTGATAAAAAATTGGAATGCGAAGGTATTTTTACATATAAATAGATGAAAGGCTAACATTTGCATAAAAATAAATGGAAGGCTTAGTGCCAATTAAGTATTTCCAGGTCCCAATAATCATTTCAGAGCGTTTAATATGTACTTGTTATATTACCCTTCAGGCCATAATGTTTCCTCTCTCTGTGGGCTAGGTTTAGTTTATTGCCTTGAATAACTCAACTGCCCTGCCTGGGGCTGGTTCTTGCTTCTGACATTTGGCCATATTTACATGAGCTACATATATTCCACTTACCTGTAGTAAGTGCACTTTGATATGCACGATGCTATTTAATCCCCCACCACACAACTTCCAGGTGGCTACTAGAATTGAGCATCACAGCTGAAGAAATGAAAGCTCAGAGATGCTAAGCAACTTTCTCAAGGTCACAAAGCTTCTGAGTGGCAGAACTGGTGCCCTGTGACTGGGTTCTGGACTCTCTTGCCATAATGCTTCCCTTTGGTGTTCTGGGCATGGATACGCCATCCAGATGGAATTTGGTTGAGATACATCTCGGGTTAGAGTTGGGTGTGCCTCCCTTTACCCACTGTGGCACCCCCTGCTTGACACACTCTGATCTCAGGCCTGATGCTACAGAAAGGAACAGTCAAGAAATCTGAGGCCTGTCTCTTCCTGACCTTGATGCTGATCAGCCTGGTAAACTCAAGCAAGCTATTTTGCCACTCAGAGCCTCAGGTTCCTCTTCTGAACCCTGGAGAGACTTTCCCAAATGATCTCTGAGGCCCCTGCCAGCCTTAGCAGGCCACTAGCCCTCAGCTCTTTTGATCTGGCACCTACGAGGTAGGTGACATTTGTGGACTGCAGTTGAATGGATCATGCATGCCTTCCTCATGCATGTCTGCCCTGTGCCAGGTGAGCTCTTGGCAATAGATACAGAGGCAGGTGACCCTAGTAACCCTGCAGGGCAGGGTTTTAGTTTGGGTTGAGTGGGTAGCTAAGCAGTCCTCTAACATGGCAAAGACCCCGGATGCTGCATGGCCCTGCAGTTGTGGCTCTCAGAGGAGCCAGTGGAGAAAAAGTACTGAACTTCAAGTCCCAGCTGTCCAAGTAGAGCATCCCCATCTTCCTTCTGTCCAAGTGGCACTCTTCAGATGTATCACACAGCGTTTTTAACTGCGTGCATAAGGAGTACTTCCTGTGTCCTGTGTTCCGTTCTTGGGAATATATGATGTTTTCCTAAACAACCAAAGTTTTTCCATCAAAGTAAAATGTTTTTTTTTTTGAAGAAAGGAGGGAATACTCTTTGTGTCCCCGAGGATGAACGGACTTGAAAACGTTTTAGGAGTGAAGGCCGCTATTGTGTACTGATGGCTTAGAACATGCCTTTTGTGGTCAGTTTAGTAGAGGGTTGGCTCGTAGGGTTAGTAAGTAATGAAGAACAGAGGCTAGTTCAGGCACTGTATGGAAAGGACCAGGAGGACCACTCTCCTCCACAGGTACGGTCTCTGGGAGAATTTACAGACAAAGCCTCCAGAGTCAGTTCCACATGAGACAGGCACCCTGGCTGCTTCGGTCCTAGTAAGCATGTGAACCCTTTTCAGCAAGAGTCACCTTCACTGAGCCAGCTCCCACCGTGGCTGTCCAGAGAACCACACGGAGTCAAGACCTTCAACCCAGGAAAATGGCGAGACGTGTGCACACCAAAGCTGTCCAGACAACCGGGGTTCAAATCCCAGCCTTGCCACTTTCAACCTGGGCAGTGTTCAGCAAGCTACTTAGCTTCCTTCTGCTTCATCGCCTCCTTTTTAAAATGGACTGTAAAGAGCTATGTGAGTTTGTGAGTGCCTCTAGTGGTAGTGTTCTCACAGACATTCTTGTTATTACCAGTGCCATCGGAAGCCCTCCAGTGCTGTCTCCAAGCTCTCCCAGGCCTGAGCTGTCGCAATCCGAAAATATCTGAAGCCTCGTCCTCTCTGAGAAGCCTTTGAGTATATATCCCTGCTAGAAGGCAAAAGGCAGAGTGGCTGTAAGAGTTAGGGACTTCTGGTGGCTATAGGCCTGTGGCCTGGTAAGAGATGAGAAGCTGCTTCCTGGTCCCTTTCATGCCCTGGCCCTCCGCCTGGCCTGCAGGAAAGCTCATTCATGTCTCATTTTTGTAAGACAGACAGCCATTTGTAACATCCTGACATCCCCCCAAGCAATTGGCTCATATAAATGTAATTATAATGATCATGATGACAAATAGCAGTAAAACTGAACGACAGTGGCTCTGTTGGGGGTCTCTCTTTGAAGCCAAAGTTTAGCCTTCTGTGTACTGCGGGGAAATCAGCCAGCTCCAGCCCTTCCTGCCAAGTCTGCCTCTCCTTTTGTGAGTTACCCCGTGGTAGGAAGCCAAATTGCCATGGCAGCCCCTTGCCTAGGGCTTTCTGGTGTCATGTGTTCCAGGCTTGGCTGCGAGCCCCACTGGCGCACAGGTGCTAGGGATACCTGTGCCTGTCCCTCCTGGGGACAGCCCCAAGTGGGTCTCATCATCTAGTCTGCACTGTCTGAACCTGGTCTCAACCCAAAACCAGCCCCCCAAGCCAATGAGAACCAGCCAACCAGAGTGGGTCATGGGAGTTGGTACAACTCAAAGCAGCTAGACCAGCACTGCCCAGTGAAAATAAAATGCAAGCCAAAACTGCATTGAGTGGCCATGTTCTTAAAAAAAAATTAAAGAAGAAACAGATGAAAATTTGATTTATTGAATTTTATTTAACCTAATATATCCAAAATAAAAAACTATCAATGATGTATTTTGCATTTTTATACAAAGTCTTCAAAGTCTTTTCATTTTAACTTTATACCTAAAGCACATCTCAGCATGGACTAGCCACATTTCAAATACTCAGTCTCATGTGGCTAATGATTAGTGTATTGGACGGTGTGACTCCAGCCACCCCAGAAGGGACAGTATGACCAACACATTAAATCATGTATGTCTGAGCATTTACCTTCTTTAACACAGCTTCCTGTTGCACAGGGGATTGGTTATTAAATATATTTATTCATAATAGAATGATGAGCTCACTGAAGGAAAGATACATCTGCTGTAAAAAGCAACTGGCTTTGGCAAGGTTGCACCCTGTACCCTGTAACTCAGAGCTTTGGACCCTCCCATTTCATCTCCTGCAAAAGCCAAAGGTGACACATTATGAACTTCTATGGGAAGAAATGTGCAAGCTGAATCCTAAGTGCTGCCCTGTAGTTAAAGTTGAAGGCACCGCAGTGTTCAGGGTGGCTGTACCCTCAGCCCGTTGGCTGAGCAGACAAGCCCGGTGGGGCTCTGCTGGAGAAGCAGAGCCCCTGGCACTAGCCTTCTGTTTTCCTACAGCTTGGAGAAAGGAGAGGGTAACATCTGCAGGGCTCATAGCACTTTAATGATGTACAAACAGAAAATGAAGCGCAAATCAGAGTCAAGTTGTAGAATTCAGGTGGCCGTGGCTTTTAGGATGTGTAATGCATTCTGGCCAAAAACGAGGATGGTTTTCCAAACACGGACGTGATATTCCACCGCCCAAGCAGAGAAGTACTGTTGCTCAGGCTGCCGAGATAGTTGCAGAATCTAGAATGGGAAGCAAGGCGTAACCTCCTTGCTCAGCTCCCACTGATCCTCTGCCTGATGGGAGCCAGGTGCTGCAGGCTCTGCCTGTGTTCGGAACAAACTCCCTGGAACACAAAGCAACGCAGACTGCAGGGGCCAGCTTGCATGTGGTGATTAAAACAAAGCATATTCTGCTGCCGTTGAAATACACTTGCCTACAGCAACAGAAATGATCGCAAATCTCTGTGCACTAATCTCCAAGCCCATTTGATTATATTAATCCCAGATGATATGAGTATATTTGAATCCCGAAACATGAATGTATTTGAAAGCCATAAAATCATATCTTTCGAACAAATATGCCAGCCAGGTGACTGGTGCACACCTGTAACTTCAGCACTCAGCTAAACAAGGAAGATTGCAAGTTCAAGCCCAGATGGGCAACTCAGCAACTTGGACCCTGTCTCAAATTTTTAAAAATAAATAAGGCCTGGGGATGTAGCTCAGCATGAAGGCCCTGTATTCAATACCCCATAATAGCAAAAAAACGAAGCCAGTATTCCCCACCTGTTAATTGATTGGCTTTGCACAGTCCACTAACTACATGAACTCTGGTTTTCTCTTCTTTGGAAGAGAAATAATAATTTCTGCCTTAACAGATGACATGAGGTGTGTGTAGAACATCTCACGTATGGTAGCGGCTCATCAATTCTCTTTATTCTCCAAAAGAGAATTCCTATTGGTCACATCAGGGGCTCGTAGAAAAGCTAAGGACAGTATAGCCTATCACATAGCTTTCTCTCCTCTTCAAATGTTTGCCTGAAGTAAACCACAACTCCCACCTGGCATCACAAATGTGTCTTTGATTTTATGTTAGAAGCAGCCCAAAAAAGGCTATATTGATGGGCACATGTGTGAGACAAAAAGTGTGTTTATGGAAACCTGTCACATGCTCTTAGAATATTGTTCGAGAAAACCACCCTAAGCCAAGACATTGGGTCCTTGATATTTTAAAGAAATTTGGTCTCATTAATACTTTTTATCCAAGTCTTTCAAAAACACTTTCAAGTTTGGTTGATCTCCCACTAAGATTAAGGGAGAAGACTTAATCATTTGTCCAAAACGATGTGGTAGCTTTTCATGTGTGCTTAGCTTCATACAGTCTCCAAGAAGAAAAGCTTCATACAGTCTCCAAGAAGAAAATCTATACAGTCACTTTTAATTATCAGCCTAGTCCAGTGGTGGCGAACCTAGGGCACGCGTGCCACAGCGGGCTGTTTGTATCATTGAAAGCTCTAAAAGCTTCGCCATCACCGTCCTAGTCTTTCTGGATGAGCAGGGTTTCCCATGAGTGGAATGCGTGCCTTCTTGAGAGCAGTTTAGATTTCCACTCGGACTTAACATTTTCGGTGGGCATAGCCTCTGCCATTTAGATGAAGGAACTAGGAGTTCTCTTGTAGAAATAGCTGGAAAGATACAAAACAAGTCCAAGTATAGGTAAGTTCATTTATCAATTCATTCATCCAGTTCTTTTTTTATTCATTATTCATAAACAGTTTTTAAACATATAGTTTGGCAATGTCCCCCATATAACAATATGATATAATGTTCATAAACAGAATGGTAGAGTACAAAAACCTCCACTTAAAGCCTTATCCTGATACTAAGTTTTCTTTAACTTTTTATCTAAGTGATTGGGAAATTACATAGTCATTCTGTGCTTATGTGGTATGGTCATGCTTTATGTTCTGTTCTGTGGAAAAAACAAACAAAACAGAAACCAAATTGCCCAGTGACTGCAGTTGGTGCCAGCCTAGCTCAGCCAGGCCTCTTGGCTGTCCACCTGTTTTATACAAAGACGTGGTGGTGTCCTCAAATTAGTACCTTCTTTCTGATTAGATCAGAAGTGTTTAACTGTTTCTAACTCTAGGAAAGACTTGGGTGAAGAAGACACAGGCTTGCCGCCCTCCCTGGCAAGGAGGGTGGCTGGGCCCTCGGCTGCCGTCCAGTGGAATATGTTCTAGCCAGGCTGCTGGCAGTTCCAGCTGAACTCTAGAGCAGCTGTAAGAGGCAGACTCCAGAACAGGAAACCTGCAGTGCAAACTCTTGTTCTGCCACATACTGACCAGACATACCTGGAACAGCTTCCTTCTGTCTTGCCTCTATTTTCTCGTTTGTAAAATAGAATATCAGCTCCAAGGATTATTGAAAAAAAAAAAAATCACAGGAGACGAAGTCAGTCAAGCCCTGCTCTGATATTTGGATCTGGTAAAGACTGTGACGGTATCTGGAGCCATGTTTATACTCAGCATTTGCTAGATGCTGGGACTACAAGGAGGAGCATGGATCAAAGTCATCACCTAGAGTAGAGTAGAGCAGAGTCTTTCAACAAGAAGCCATGTGTGCAGAAGGACACTCTACAGTTCACCCTTCAACGTGTTACCTGCATGCGACTTTGAGCCCGACCAAGCCGCATGATTGTTTCCGCAGGAAGTCTAGCGAAAGCATTACCATGAAAGGAAACGAAAGCAGGACCTGCGTCCCTGTGGAAAGCCGCTGGGACAGCGCTGGGTGCTTTGCCGAGCTGTGCCCGCAGGAACGGCGGCATGATGGCTGGCTAAGTCAAAGCTCAGTTCCTGGGATAATTAAGCTGCACTGCCCTCACTGATCCTGTTAGTGGTTCCTCCATTTCCCCTGTTCCTGCTTCCTGGGAACGAAAACTGTAATCGAGGCTTCCGTCCCAGAGGCTGTCGCCCTCCGACCCCATAACTTCGTCTCTCTTGTTTTTCTTTGCTTCCACTGTACCTTGTTCTCAGGACCTGTCACCCCACACAGAAAGCGACTTTATACTGACAGCTACATATTTATTACAGTTCTGGGAAGTACTCTGAACCCAGTGTTCGTGAGGGCGGACTGAGGACACGGGCACCCTTGGCGCTAGTGGGAGTGCATCTCTCTTGAGTAATCTGACAGAACATTCTAGAAGTTTTACTTTTGAGTCAAAAACAATTATTTTGACCCAACAATTCTACTTATAGGAATGTATTCTCTGGAAATAAGTCAAAGTTTTTGTAGGGATCCTCAGAAACCATTATTAAATAAACTGACAATAGACTAGTAGGTTGGAATAATACAAGTTTTGAAAAATATATATGCACATGTGCTATACTTAGAAAAATCTTTTATTTGCCAACGTTATTATTTCTAAGTGGAGAGACTATAAGATTTACTTTTCTGTTGTATTTGTCCCCTCTCCCTTCTAATTTCTCTTCAATGAGGCTGAGTAGCTTATGGAATTTAAAATAACTAATAAGATTTTTTTTTAATTTTTACCTAGTGTGGAAGTGTACAAAATTGACATCAAGGAGGGCTATAAATCCAGTTTGGCCATCTTGGGAGGGGAATCTGCCATTGTACCAAAGCTTGTAAAACTACGTAACACCTTTGCTTCAATAATTTCTTGTCTGGAAAGTAGAATAATATGCATCATCCCCAAGTAACAGATCGAAAACTAATTTTGGTGGGTTGTGTGTGCATTTATTTTCTAAGTTTTCAGAGAAGAACAAATGTAGCAAGAGAAATGAAGGAACCCTTCTAGTTCCTTGGAGTTGTTGTTTCCTTATAAAAGGAAATAAGCTACAAAGGTGCCAAATGCAAACATGTGCCTCCTGGTTGGCACTAACGCCCAGCAGAACTGTAGGGGCTCCTAGTTCCCGTTCTAGATGGGAGAACATGCATAATACATTAAAGAAGTGGGGGCGGGCAGATATACAGAAAATTTTCTTCTGTCTCAATACATTTAATTAAGATATTCTGGGCCATTACACAATAGAACATTTCAAAGTCAAGGTCAGATATGAAAAGGCAGCATGGTTATGCTGAGTCCCTGTTCGTATGGCATCACCTCAAATCCTGGGCTCATCCTTGGGTCCGGATTGTGCGCATTAGATACACAGCCTGCCTGGGAGGTAAAAAGACAAGAGTTTTAATAAGCAATGCCACACTTTGAAATTCAAATCCATACTTCTCTCTTCCACACGGGGAAGTTGGAGAGGATTCTGCTGATTCTGAGAGCCACAGAGGTACAGGAAACGGAGAATGAGCTCCCCGGGGGCCCGTCCCCCAGCTTCAGCAGCTGTCTGCATGTTGCCAACTCATACAGCTACTCTTTCCCACACATACACACCTCTGTGACTCTATGACTGAAACAGATTTCCGAAATGGAAGATAGTGCGCCATCCCACCCAAAAATGCACTCTGTCTCATGCATTTCTCCCATAAATACACCCACCTCTAACTGAAAAGGACATTTTCACTAGTCGCCATACCGTCAGGCCACCTAAACAAAATTAACAAGTTCCTTAATAGATCAGTCAACGTGTACACTTAAGTATACTTGTCTTGGTCTGTCCCAGTTGCTTCAAGAATGTTTGTGGGTTTGAATCAAACAAGGGCCAAGTATTGTACTTTATGCCTCTTTCAAAATATTTTAAAACACAAGTCATTCAACAGACTGGATGTGCACTGGTTGTACCTCCATCTGCAACAGAACAAAAGAGGACTTATACCTTAGTCATTGACCCTTCTCTTTTGCTTTCTCTTCTCCTCTTCCCCTCCTCCTCCTGTTCTTTATCTTTGTCTCCCTCATCATGTTCTTGGGGATCATCATCTTTACTGCTCTTAGTAACACTCGGTCATGTAGCCTCATCACTGTATTATCAGACCCACCCCTGAATGACCTCTAGTTTTTTTTGTCCTCCAGTGTCCAAGTATTTTCCAACAAGGAAGATAATTAAATCTCCCCCAGACCGTGCCGTGGAGTCTGTGCGTTGCTGTAGGGGAAGAGTCTAGAAGCAGGATTTGGGCAGCAATTGTGGACAACAGTTCTGTGTGTCAGCTTTGAAAGGAAATCAGAGGCAGATCTTTGCACCACCACGTTTGCATACACTGAATATTGACATCTCTACCTGCTCAACTTACCTGTTCTTACAGGGGCCATTTGCCTTACCACTAAGTATAACCAATGTGTTTGTTTTCCGTACAGATCATTGCTTACCAGCCGTATGGGAAGTCTGTGGACTGGTGGGCCTATGGCGTCCTGCTGTATGAAATGCTCGCTGGACAGGTAACGTCTCATTACATTTTCATGTTTGTATATTGTCCACGTGACTGCATCAGTTCTGCTGGGCAGGGGTAACAGGAGCGAACAGTGTCATTGCCTAAAGTTGGTCTGACTTCCCTGACCCAGGGGAAAAGAGAAAGAAATTCCCCTTTGAGCGTGGGTTATATCCAGTACAGAAGCGTGGAAATTATCTTCAGGTCGTAGCAGTTCCAAATGGACAGCCGTAGCCTGGAGTGTGGACAGTGTGGCTTCAAGTGTTCTCAAAGGCCCCTGCATGCTGCTGATGGTGAGAGACTCAGTAAGTTTTCAGTATCACAAAACTGGGCTTGGGCCGTGGTTCCCAGCAAGTTTGTCTGTGAAGACGGCCCTGGTGCTGCCCATGTCCAGCAAGGTGATCTTACTAAGGTAGCATTTTAGTAGCCCCTCCCCACCCCTCCTATCTCATCCTTGATAATTCACTGCCATTTTCAACAAAGTCCAGCAAGGCTAAACCTCCAGCTAATTTTCTTATCAGCAAACCAAGTGCATTACTGCCTAAGGTGATACTTTCTGATATAATGGCTTTAATATCTGTGTCATAGGACAGCTCTCTTTATACATAAAAATGATCACTGTGGGTGGCTTTTTGTAATTCCCTGAATTCAAGTACTAGTACTAAAGAATCTGACCTCCACAGGCGAGGGCCTTAGTAAGAGAGGATGGACAGGTGGCAGGTGGGGGAACATCTGCTTGGTGTGTGTGAGGCCCTGGATTTGATCCCCAGCTCCACGAAAAGGGGAGAACACTTAGGATGTAGGTCAGTGGAAAGCCCACGCCCTGGGTTCCGTCCCCAGAATGGAAAGAAAGAAAGAAAGAAAGGAAGGAAGGAAGGAAGGAAGGAAGGAAGGAAGGAAGAGGGAGGGAGGGAGGGAGGGAAGGAAGGAAGGAAGGAAAGAAAAACATCTTTGTTTTGTTTTTAGAGGGCAAAAGTTACTCTTTCTCCCCTGCTGCATCCCTGAATGCGGCCTCACTCATTCACTGAGCGCTTCTTATGTGTGTGCAGTGATGACTGTGAAGGAAACAGCGTCTGGCCTGCGTGACGCTCGCAGCTCACAGAGGGGGAGCCACAGAACAGTGGTTAGGACTGTGGCCCATTGGTAATAAGCTCAGGAAAAGAAAAGAAGGCAGAAAAAAAAGGTCCTGTGTTGGGAAAGGGTTGAAATTTGAACTCTGAAGGCCAAGAAGGGCCTTACATAAAGATAAATTAATACCAGAGGAAAGGAGGGGATGGGTCTGCATGGAGGAAGAACATGCCAGGCAGAGGGAGGCCCTGAGGTGAGAGTGTGGGGCTGTGTTTTAGAAGTACAGGGGAAGCCGCGGTGAGGCTCCAGCAGAGTGAACTCTCCGGAGTGGGAGGTTGAGGTCCCATGGTAATAAACCTTCGGGGTGTGAGCGCGAGGTCATGGCAGGGCCGCTGGCTTTCACTCTCGGATGGGAAGCCACTGATGACCCCTCCTGTAGCTCTCTCATGTTTCATATCTCTTAAATGCTAAAATATTCTTGTAGATACTGAAAGATTAAGGTTCCCGCCAACACTTAGTCATTATTTCTCAGTGATTTTTAATGTTAACAGTCCTTATTAGTACACGTGCACTGCACATCATGATTGCAGTTGCGGTGGGGAGTTGCATTCTCGTGGGGAGAGGGCCATAACACACCCTCGGACGTTTTACTTCCTCTTCTCCCTCTATCTAGATCCCCTTTCCGTGTGCAAAAGATCTCTGTTTCCTATTACCTATCTTTTCCCCCAGTCCCCTACCCTCTCTTCAACCCCTCTTCCCTCCTTATTTACAAAGAAACAAAGCTTTTCAGTGATGTTCAGACTTGACTGACATCCAAAGGTTTGTTTATTTGTTTAGGTTTTTTCAAAGCCTTCTTCTTAGGCCAGATCCCTCAGCGTGCACATACCCAAACATGGGTTACGCACAAGCTGCTCTCCATGAGACCACAGCAGGAGAGACACAAGGTTCTACACCTGAGGTTAATTTTCCCTCTTTAAAACTTTGATACTACAATTTGACTCTGGATTCCCAGTCCCCTGGGAGCTGTGCCGAAATGGGAAATGGAAGGCGCAGGGAGCCAAGGGCCCTCCTCAATCCCCCTGGAGTGCTCACCTCCTGGCCCAGGAGACAAACTCTGCGTTCAGTATTTGCAAAAGCCACCACGTTCAATCAGTTGGCCAGAAAGCAGGCTCTACCGGTGAGTTACAGCAGGTAACATGAGCTGCCTCTTTACTGGCCAGCGGGAGACTAGAGTTTGGGAACACGGCCTGGAAAAGCTGCTCCCTCCTCCTCAGGCATGGCTTCCTCTCCTCTCCCTGCGTCCTGTCTTCCCGGGGCTGCATTCCCCAGGGGAAGGTCCAGGCCACACCCTAGTCTGGAAGGAGTGTGAAACACCCAGCAAAGTGGGCACCATTCGAAGCCCCTTCTTCATCATTTGCTCTCACTGCTCCACGCAAATTTAAATGAATTTCTCCTCGAATATCAGCCCAGCAAGTATGATGAAGATTTTACGGCTATTACTCAGGGCCCCCCAAAGCTGCAGGAACTGCAGAGACCCAGCAAAAGAAATAGATGCTGCTATTGAAAAGCAAGATTAATGATGACGTTGCCAGTGGGATCGTGGTCTAAATTTGTCACCCTTAATGCAGAGGGCTGAAGATAAGGAAGAAAAAAAGTAGTTTACTGGCATTTTCTTCTCTGAATGCCATTTTCTTCCTCTTAATGCTGTTTTGCATTATTTATTGTCAGCAGCCAAGGGGGCAGTTAAGTATAAACAGCCTGAGTCTTAATTCAGTTCCTGGATCGCTTGACAAATATGATTGCTTTGGGGGCGTAAATAGTCCTTACCCAGCCCTCTAATGAGCACATTGCTGCCCGAAGTGCTCACGGTATCCAGCAGAAGAGACTGGCCCTCTCCTCTTTATGTCCTTTTCTACCAAGGTTATTTATACTCTGTTTTCATTCCTGATGAATCAGTAATTGGCACTTTATCTCCGTAACCCGAACTCAGCCGGAATGGCGCATGGGGTCCTCTCCCAGCCCCCATCCCAGGGCCTCTGTGCTTTGCAAATGAATGTGGCGGAGGCCAAGTATCACCGTTTAAGAAGTGATTTAGGAATCATTTTGTACACCGTGAGCCATCACCCCTCCACGGCCTGTTTCAAACTCACAGATGGCATAGTACTAAGGTGGAGTGGAACATACAGGCCACTGACAAAACTTTTCCACCCAACCAAGACGTGTTAATAGGCAGCTCAGCTTGGCACATTGAGTCCAGCTTCATAGAAATGAAAACATAACTTCAGAAATGGGGAAAAGTGGGGAGAGAAGCAATCTAAAATGGCCACGTACTAAGTACCTAGGCAACAAGTTACCCCTCAGTGTCCCCAAACTAAGTAGTTATCATGACACACAATGAAAATGAACATAATTGTAGCTTGTCACCATTGACCTGATTCAACACCAAGGCCAGAGAGTGGCTAATTATGTGTAAGAAGGCTTCCAGTGTGACCTGGAGAGATTTAACAAGAGCAAAAACATGTTCTCTTCCTTTGGTACATAATCCCACACCTGGGACATTATTCTTAGGAAGTAATTTGGAGAGGAAAAAATGATATGCGCAGACATTTTTTTTTCTTTTTTTTTATTTTAAAAAAATAAAAGCACAAAAACATATTAACACACAGACACAAATTAGCATAAAAAATAGTACAATCAAAACTGATTTACAGACAAGGTGACATGGACTCAACAATGATTGTTGCTTTACCTATTGATATCTTCGAAGTGTATATACATGAACACAGATACAGACATGCAAGATTGGTCAGACAATTAATCATCTCAACAACAGAAAAACACAAAAAACAAAAAAACCAAAGACAAAAAAAAATTAAAATTAAAAAAATAAATAAAATTTTTAAAAAACCAACAATAGTTGCTGCTTTGCATATTGATATCTTCGAAGTGTGTGCTCAGGATAACACATACAGACATACAAGATTGATCGAATAACCCATCATCAATTATTCCTTAGCATTAAGTGATATAATACAATAGTAGAACCATGTTAGCCCTCCTGCACATATGTATATACATATATACATACATACATTTTTGCCTTTCTTTTCTCCTTTCCCTCATCCCATCTGTTCTTTGTTTTTGAACAGATTTCCTTCATGTCTCTTAGTTTATATTCCCACCCTCAGGTTCTTACACCAGTGATACAATACGTTGCCTGCACATGCACTGCTGATTTATTTCACTTATGAGTATGGACTCCAGTTTTGACCACTTGCCTACAAAGTCCCCAAAACTGTCTTTCTTTATAGCTGAATAATATTCCATTATATAAAAATGCCACAATTTTTTAATCCAGTCTTCTGTGGATGGACATTTGGGTTGCTTCCACATTTTAGCTATTACAAATTGCACAGACATATTTAGAGTAGCATTAGTTATTAGAGTGCAGTGCCGAACACAGTGGTACATGTGCCCAGGAACAAACGAATCAGCCCGTGATGATATATCACCTCTGTGGCATTCACCTCCGTGGCATTCACCTCTGTGGCATCCTCTGAATAGGAGCACTGGCAGCTACAGAGAAAGTGAGTTTGCAAAAGTGCGAAATAAAGGTCTCCAAACTATGCATATTTAAAAAGCAATGTGAGAAAGTCTATGAATCCATTTTAAGATGAGAATAATTTTTGTGTTTAAATGAAAAGAATGTGGATGCTGGTTTCGTGGACTTCCCCCTCCCCTGATATTATATAATTTCAACTTAAAATAGGACTCGGGAGCTTTTCTAAATGTTATGGCTATTAGTGCCGGTGGAAGACACCCCAAAGTCTGTTCCTGTCTCTGCCACACTAGACCAAGATGGCACCCACACAGTCAGTGTGGGGCCCACCGTCAGTGGCTACAATGAACAGAGCCCTCTGAAGACCCTCACAGACATGTAGCATAAAGAAGAAAGGAAATGTGCTTTGGTGACTTTCTAAATTGTTTATTGGCATAGCAGGACCTAGCATACAGTGAAGACGCAAATAGTCTATATCCTGAAACAAGCCAATCACAAAAAGATACACATTTTGTGACCCCACTTATATGAAGTACCATACTTACAAGTACTCAAATTCAGAGACACAAAATAGAAAGACAGTGACTAGGGGCTGGGAGAATGGGCAATGTGAGTTTAAATGGATACAGTTGGAAAGGTGGGACAGTCTGGAAATGGATGGTGGCGATGGTTGCATAACAGCATGAAAACACCTAATGCCTGGGGCTGTGAACTTAGAAGTAGGTAAGATTATGATCAGGAGTGGAGGGTGCTGGAGATTGAACCCAGGACTTTGTGCATGCTGGGCATATGTTCACTACAGAGCTTCACCTCTCACCAAGGTGGTAAATTTTATGTTATGTATATTTCATTACAATAAAAAATTAGATCTTTGCAACCAAGGAAACAACGTAGGAAAAAGTGTGCCTTTGATTTGATGGCATTCTAGACCTGGAAGAGGAGCCAACCTCCTGAGTCTTGTGCTGAATACAGCCCTCATCTGCTTTCTCGGGTGATCCTCAGCCAGACAGGTGGATCCAGAAGCATCTGACCTGCAGCTGTGAGGAAAGCTGACCAATCCCAACAATTCATTAGAGCCAAGACACTCTCTGCACAGTGACTTGGGGTATCTTGGACCCCTAGGCTGTCCCTTTCTATTTGCAGAACTCACTGCTGATGTTGTGCAGAGCACGAGTTAGCCCTTTAAAGTTCACCAAGATGGCGTCCCCCCTACCACTAACGTCAGCAGCATCCCCTATGAGTGTCATAGCGGCCACTGAGCCCCTCCACTCAGCCCCATGGTCATCCTGCCCTGCCCGGCAGGGGCAGTGCTTGTAATTATCAAGAGCCCAGGCCCCGAGGTCACTCCTAGGTTAGAATCTTGGCTTTTCCACATCCCTGGCCAAGGCACGGAGCAGAGCCTCAGAGAGCTTTGCTGCCTGTGGGATCTGTGTGAGACGCCTACAAAGTGCTCCCTACCCCCTGATGTGTAGGAAGAGCCTGAGGTCACTGTCACTGTGGTCCTTATCAAGGCCTTTCCCCCAGCCTACCTTTCCCCTCCCTTACTCCCAGCATAGAGTCACAGCAGGTAAGAAACAAGAGGGCAGAGGCTTGTCCCCTCCCTGGGGTGTAATGACTGGACAAACCCTAACCCTTGGGGGTCCACTATGGGTGGAACTCAGGGTAAATCAAAGTTCTGTCCCAAGGCTATATGGTCTTGTGGCTTTTGTTCTAATTTGGAAAGCGTTTTACTGCAACAAGCCAGCCTACTCAGCCTCTCGGGAGCCTCCCAAACCCAGACTTAAGAATTCACACCAAATTAAATAGATTTCTTTACTGCAGGACTTGCAGGGCCTCTCAAGTGTAAACATTAATGCACATCTCCAAAATAGGGCATGGGGTGCAAACTTAGACCTAGGAATGATGTTCTGAAGGGCGGATGTTCTAAAGAGTGCTCTGTGGGGAGCACAGGGATGTCCTGCCCACAGGGAGGCACAGAGAAGACTTGATGGCAGAAGTCTACTTTTGACCCACAGTGGACAAAACCTAACCCCTCACACAGCAGTTGCCACTTCAGAAATCAGAGCCTGTGGGGACCACTCTCCTGGCAAAGCTGGATCTGTGCTACAGAACAATCAAGCGTGTGTGAGGGGCCATGGCTGTTCCCCCACAATTGTTGGTCCTCAGTTACTATAAGGGGAGGGAAGGTCGGGTCCTTGACCTGGTCACCTTCAGATGGGAAGGCGTGCTGTGGAGGGGTCCCCAAGCATCTCTGGAGACAGTTTCTCTTAGGAATTGGACTGGAGTTGTCTGAGACTCATTCCTGCCATTAGTACTTGGGCATCTCCAAAGGATGCCATTGTCACCACTCAACAAAGTATAACCACATTCACCAGGGCACACGGCCCATACCAGGCCAAGCTCAGAGGAGCAGCAGGATTGGTTTAATGCTGTGTCATCACCATCTCAAAATTCTTAATATTGTAAATAAGGGCTCCAAGACCTGCGGACTACATAGCCGATCCACAAGAGAAACCCTAGGGGCCATGCTGTGAAGTGTGGAATGACAGCTGGGAAACAGAGGCTGTGACCCTCTTGCGTCTGGGTGCATCCCTTCTGCATGACAGTTCATCAGATAGTGCCCTTGAGATGAAAGACATACTGGAGAAAAGGCTTACCGGGCATCCTGGGCTCTGGCTTGGCTGCTGGGGGTCTCATACCCTTCCTCAGAGGCTCCCCTGCCGCCTTAGAACCACCAGGAATTGATCCTTCAGTCCACAGCAGCTACAATAGATAGTAGCAGGTGCTGTAGAATCACTAAAAAAAATTTATAGAAAGTGATGTATTAAAGAGGTAAGGCCCTTGCCAGTGGACATCCAGCTAGGAGGAAAAGGCCAGAATTCTGGTCCAGAGCCACCTGACCTCAAACCCCTGATGTCCTGTGATGGTCCTATACTGCCCTCGGTGTAGGGCTGTTAACCCTGTAGGAAAGTCAAAGGACATGTCCAAAGAAGCTCAATTTCCATCACTGCTGACATGCAGGTACCTGGAGCCCCACGGAACAGCTCTCTTTGGATCAGAAGTCACAGTGTAGGTTCCTGGGCCCAAGGTCATCCTCTCTGCCCATGTTCTGAAGTTCTCTTTGTCCCGAGTAAAGGCATTAGGCATTCTCTACCCACCCCCAGCCTTCTGAACACAAAGCCATCTGTAACCTGACTTCATCATAATTAGATTTTTAGCACATGATTATAAGATTAATGGATTAATTATAATGTATTTGTGAATCATTAAAAACATTACTCAAAAGCATTTTCTCTATAGATTGTTTTGGGTGGCTCAGTGCAAGATAATTAAAGGGACAGAGTTAAAAATGAAAAATGCACAACCACCAGCCTAATTAAAGATAATCAAATTAAACCCCAAGTTAACCAAGCTAACGCTGCTGCCTGTGTGCTGTGCTGGGAAGCCAGGTCTGTTTCTCCATGTTGAACAGGAACTTTGGCCACCGGGTTAATGAACCACTTCTAAATATTTTCCCGCCCTTTTCTTTGCTGCACCAGCCTCCATTCGACGGTGAAGATGAAGACGAGCTGTTTCAGTCTATAATGGAGCACAACGTTTCCTACCCCAAGTCCTTGTCCAAGGAGGCCGTCTCCATCTGCAAAGGAGTGAGTCACTTGGGATCCTTTCTGTGATCAGGGACTGAGAGGGACAGCACCTCTTCCACACTTCTAAGAGAGACTAGGAGTGGCACAGATGGATGCCAGGGCCCTTTGCCCTCAGAGAGCTAGAGCTTGGTGACACACATGGGACAAGTGAAGGCCAGGAATGGACTCAAACACCAGTATTTCCCAAGCCACTTGCCCAGACCTTCGTTGTTCTGCCCAGCTATTTCCAGAATGGTAGTGGGGTCAGCAGAAGTGATCAGAAGCCCTTGGAAAGGGGTAACTCTCACCTTTGGCCACACTCAGGCTAGATGCTGTACCCACAGAAACAGGCACAGACCACCAGAGCCCAAAGCAGAGAATTTTCACAAAATGGACGTGCCCTGGTAAATACACAGAGGTCAGGAGGTAGGACCCCAGAAGTCCTCTCCAATCCCATCCGTCCCCGAAGTAGTCAGGATTCCCACTTCTGACTAGAAAGACTGGCCTTGCCTGTTTTGACCTCTACACAGATGAGGTCTTGCCTGTGTCGCACTCCTGGGCCTGGCTCCTTTCACTCTGCATGGCAATTGTAGTTTTGTGCCCACGCTGCTGTGCGTGGTGTGGTTTCTTCGTTCATATTGCCATTGTTCTCTGCAACCATGCTGCAGTTTATCTACCCACTCCATTCCTGGCAGATACTGGGGGTGTTTCCACTTGGGCTTGAGGTTGTTACAAATAGAACTCTTGGGAACCTTCTGGGTCCTGTGTTGTTGGTGAACATCTGAACGCATTTCTTTCAAGGAAATGCCTAGGAATGGAATTGCTGGTTGAGACTTGGCTAGTGTTTAATGGTAAGTTTTAGGTCACAAAATCCTTTTCAGATTTAGTGACCTGGAACACAACACGATTTTTAACATTTTCTGGTTAGTTCAGTTGTTTACAAAGCCTCACCATGTCTTTCAAAGGCCAAAGAGAACTGGATCCTGCCTTTGAAGAGCTCACAGTGAGCGTCTGCCTCACCATCCTATAGTAGCATGTTGGAATTAACTGACCATCTCCCTCATTGCAGCATGTGTTTTTCTAATCCATGATCTGTTGATTGATAACATTATGTCAAGACAATAAGTTTGTTACATTGTCCAGCATGATGCTGGTCTCCTATACATCCAGAACATTCAATTTTTAACAGTTGCATTATTTTTTACCATGTCCCTAGGTAGAAATAGCATATCTAAAACATATAATGTCTGAACTCTTCTTATTCCACCTGGCCAAGGATTCAAAGTGCTTCCCATTTTCCTTATCATAGCAGCCACTGTGTAAAGGTCTCCCTTGGCATATTGGATTTGGGAGTTTCTTTTTAAGTGTCCTGACACTGCCCAGGCACCTGCACCACTGGGGCTGGAGGCAGAGCCAGGCCAAGGGATGGTGCTGTCTCTGGGAATCAACTGTTGTCCAACCTGATCTCTTCCTCCTCTTTCTCCAGCTGATGACCAAACACCCAGCCAAGCGGTTGGGCTGTGGGCCCGAGGGAGAGAGAGACGTCAAGGAGCACGCCTTCTTCCGGAGGATCGACTGGGAGAAGCTGGAGAACAGGGAGATCCAACCGCCGTTCAAGCCCAAAGTGGTGAGTCGAGAGAAACAGCCTGCGTTCTGGGCTTCCCGAATTCTGGGGCTGCCCTACCCACTCTTTCTGTTGGAGAAAGGAAGCCAGTCATCCCTGGCTTCAGCAGGCTGAGGAAAATGGCCACATCCTGGCCTTGTCCCCAGTAGCCAGGACACCTGTTGGCTCTGAGCACAAGGACAGAGGACGGGGAGCCTTGCAGTCCTGGCCCTGTACAGGGCAGCTGCAGAGCTTCAGAGCATTAGAGAGCCCTGGCAGGACAGCACCAGGAACCAGACTCGGGGACACCCAGCCTCACACCTGTCTCTGACTTTCCTGGATCTGCCTTGCCCTGATGCAGCCCTGAAACACATGTGCACCTTCACCAGATCACAGGCAGGACCCAGGCACAGCTCCCACATGGCTACCATGTCCATGACAAGGAGCACATAGCAATGTCCTGTCTTCTCACTGCCAGTTTCATTCAGATCCTTCTGTGTGATTCCCATTTCTTCTGTTTATTTAACAAATGCTACCTACCAGGCCCTGTTCTCAGTGCTATACACACATTAACTCACTGAATCCTCCTGACATATTAACTTGAATCTCCTGTGAGAAGGATATGATTGTCCCCAAGTTGCAGTTGAGAGAACTGAGTGGCAGAGAGGCTGAGTAACTTACGGGAGGACCCACAGCTATGAGGGTGTGGAGCCAAGACAGAGCCTGTGTCCTCCCCCACCGCACTGTCACTACCTCAGTGACAGCCCGCAGCTGGTTCTGATAGCTGACAGCAACCAGCGTGCACCTTCCTTAACACTGTATGTGTTGAGATGAGCTGAGTGTCTTCAGGATGCCGCCTCCTCAGCATCCCACCTGCCCCTTCGCAGTGCCCAGGGTGTCTGTGTACTTTGTTTGTGAGGCCCACAGGATTCACGCCTCTCAGCCTGCCCTGTCTTGGCTACCACTGGGCTGCTGCTTTCCTCTCAGGATTGCAAGGAGAGCTGCTTCATCCCATGGTCGGTGTCAGAAGCATCTGTCCTGCTAGTCTCTGGCCCCGACGGGTGCCCCCCTGTCACACGCAGGTCAAGGAGGACCCCAGGGTGGCAGAGTTACTGCCTGGGTAGCACACAGCCTTGTTTGCAGAGCAGCAGCTTCCTCATCAAAAGTGCCTATGTGTCCTCAGGTCCAAGAATAAAACTGCTGGTGGTGAGCCCACTTTACTTTGTTTTCCTAAGACATTTTTAGCACAGACTGAAGACAACTAAAATTAATCAGGTCAGTTGACTTCGTCCTGCATCATTGTTTTAAGGAGGCCCTTACATATCTGCCACTCCTACCTTGTCTTTAGCCTTCTTGGACCCTGGGCTTTGCAGGGGACCTCCTTCTTCAGGGCACAAAATCTAGCGGGGAGGTTTGGGGAAAGAGCAGTAGGGCTGCAGATGGCCTCAACAGAAAACTCCTGCAAGGGTTTTCTCTGTTCCCACCTCCTGGACTTGTCTTCTTGAGTTAAAGGTAGTGAAAGGTAGGCGATAGCGTCCTGAGCACAGCCTGCTTCTCCGCAGGAACAGTGTAGACGCGCGCACCAACCCTGCTTTAAAGGGTGAGCAAAACGCAATCACTTGTCCATCAGTTTTCAGAAAGCGAAGAGGTCAGCAAAGCTGGCTGTAAAATATGCTTTCTTTTTCTCTATTTCTTCTCACCTTGATTTCAGAAGAAACTGTTTATTTGCAGAATTTCCCACTTTTCATGGATACTTGGCCCCAAACTTATACGTAGGAAAAACCAAAGGCAACTTAGCTCAGGCAGCCAAAAACATGAGCTGTTGCCTGTGGACCAAGGAAATCACCAGAGGCAAAGTGGCTCCGCAGCGGACAGCTGAGGTATGAGCAGTATTTACTGTCTTATTTCCCGGAGTGCTGCTCTTTCCTTATTTGCTTTTTGCTTTTGATTGTGTTTAAAACTGAGTGCTGGTTAAAATAAAAAAAGAACAAATTGCCTTTGGCTATAAAATAAAAACAATACCCTGTCCTCCCTTGCCAGGGGAGGTGGCACACACCTGTAGCCCCAGCACTGAGAGGCCAAAGCTACATATCAAGATGCTGTCTCAAAAAGTAAAGAAAAAGCCCCCAAACACAAACAGAAGCAAAAACTGAAGACAGAGCTCCCTAGGCTTGGGAGAGCTCCTGCCAGAGGGAGCGAGCAACTCATCCAGGTACAGCAAGCTCCTCCCACCTGCGACCTGGCGCACAGAGGAGGAAGGAACCAGAAAGAACGCAGGGCAGGAGCTGAGGCAGCGGGGCAGACACATGGCAAAGGAGGTTAGAAGCATGGCAGAAGAGTCAGGGGCAAAGAGGTAAGTGAGGAGGTTCTGGTCCCTGCTCAGGCAGCAGAGAGCCACCTCAGAGCTCACATTTCCCGGTCCTTCCTCCGTGCAGTGTGCTCGGCAGCATAGTTTGGCTGCAGTCCCAGGTAAGGGCCATTTCATGAAAGGGCATCATGCTGGAGCCAAACTGTCATGCCAAGAACAGTTCGGGCGATCGAAGAGGACATTTAGGACAAAGGAAAATGACCCTTGGCAGAGCTGCAGAGATGCTGTGGTGAACCCAGGCAGCAGGCAGAACTGACCACAAAGGAACATTATTCCAAGACGTGGTTTATCTAAAGCGTGGCTCACTGACACAGCACTGGTTGAATAGCCAAAGGGCTTACAGATAAAAATACAGAGCTGAGCTTTCTCTGACAGGTGGCCCTGGTATTTCAAAGACAGGGGCAGCAACACAAGCCTCACGTGTTGCTAAAAAGCATGCAGGCAGCATGGCAGCCGCAGCCCCTGACTCACCCGGCTCAGCCAGGCTCCGGGACCTATCTCGGCAGCTTTCAGAGCCCAGATAACGAGGCTTCTCTGTCTTGGCAAAGGGTGTCTGCTGGGTTTCTAGCAAGCACTAGTGAAATCAATTTCCCTGGGATTTATAAGATTAAGGGTGGTTAGCTGTCCTCGTATGCTCCTGGGTCCCATGGCATTAAGCTTTTACTGTAAAATACCAGTTCTGGGCCTTCAAGTGCACACGGTTATTTGCTGAGCACTTTTGGATACCAAATTTGTGCTTGTACAATCAGGAACCTATCATCTTTGTTTCATTTTTGTTTTTTGAACCTCCGGTGATAGATTATTCCAGAATCACTGACTTCCTAAGGAAGCTGGAGATATTATACCACTGGACAGCTGCAGGCTTATCCAGAGGACCCAGGGAGCCCAGAGTGTGAGATCCTTTTTAATTATCTTCCCAATTGTCAGAGTGACATTGATCACAGACCAAAGTGCCACACAGAATATAAGATCCTCACCCTCCTGTGATCCACCAGGATCCTGCAGCACAGCCACGGCTCGGATGCTGTGTAAGGAGACACAAAAAGGAGAACACAGAGAGCGGTGGGCCTCAGGTCTCACCAGATCAGAACTTGCCTTGCAGTGGCCAACAGTGGAAAACCAGTCCTAGACAGAGCCATGTCTGTCCCCCAAAAGGCCGCTGTGCACTGCTGTGAAGATAGATGGTTTTCTAGGAGATGAGATGATAAATTGACAGGGTAGAGCCTTTCATAGACCAATTAATTTTGTACAAGAGCAAAGACAAAAGCAGACTGCTGTGCTGAGCTGTCCTGGAGGCTGAGCAGCTGCGTGACTCTCTCCTTGTGAAAGAAACAGTCCAAGCAAGGCTCGGGGAGCTCAAGGAAACACGACCTAAAGGGCTCTGCTCCACAGATAAACAGTGTCAGCTCGGACTTGCTGGACGTTCCCAGCAACAAACCTGAACCAGTGACAAGCGGCCCACCCATGTGCAGAAGACTCCATGCAAGAAGTACTTTAAGTTTTTAAAATATACTACTTCTGAAAAGGTTCATCTTCAGCTACCAAAGGAGAAGTGACATGTCCATGTGCCTCCCATGGCTGCAGCTGCAGGAGGATGGCCCTTTCTGCCTTGCCTGAAAAGTGAAAGCTCCAAGATTCTGATCCGTGTCTCTTGGACTCTTGCAGGGTTTTACCCTGATTCATTACTCATGTGAATAAAATGACCAAGCAGAGCCCTCACAGTTCCCTTCATCCTCCCCATGAGGGGCAGCAGTTTATATAAATACTGGAAGTTAGGGGAGGGAGAGATACTTGTCCTTTTAGGTGATTTTCTAAACTCGGAAGTTAGATGATTTCCCTTTTTAAAATTCTGTGTATTGGCACCGAGGAGCAGAATAACAAGGGCATAGGCAAGCTAGAAACAGTCACTGCGCTTTGACAATCATCTGAGAGAGGGGAATTAATTTATATAGTTACCACAAAAAAGTAACTCATCCTTGCAGCCAGAGCCAGAGAGAATAAATCCTGAGCGCAGGCGTGGGCGCCGCTGCGGTGAGGAGGAGCAGGCAGCAGTCGTCCCCGGCCGCCATGCAGTCTGCCTTTTCACAGTGTCGTTCGCCTGGCTAGAGTCGGATGATGATTTCGTTATTAAAGTTGGTACAGTGGTCTTTTTTAATATTTTCAAACATATTTTGAGATATCTAGTTTCAGACTTGCAAAAGAACTGGAGAAAAAAACAGTACAAAGAATTTCTGTATCCCGTTACCCAGATTCCCTAAATGTTAACATTTTACCATGTTTGCTATACTTTGTTCTTTTTCCATCCACTGTCTGAGCCTGTGTCCACACACACACGCACGCACGCGCATGCACGCACATGCACGCACACACACGCACACAAGCTCTTCTGAACTATTTAAGAATAAGTTGCAGATGTTGTGCCTCTTGACACCTAAATAATTCCATGTGTGTTTTCTCAACATGAGAACAACTCACATACAGTGTTCTTTGAGCAATCACTCTGCAGAGTTGTTTATACAGAGCAGCAGCTATTCAAGCAGAAGAGCAGGGCCCTGCCGTGACTATCTAACTGATACAATACTAAGAGTGCATTAAGTAGTTCTCTTGAGTGACAGGCAGGTTCACTCTCTTGGTCTTTCCAGGGAGCCAGTAATGGTGATGCTAATTAAAACTGAGATTCTCAAGACTTGGGAGCCTTGCTGACAATGTAAAAACACCAGGCAGCCTTTGGAGACTAGAAGAAATCACATCATGATGTATGTAGGTTTGTTTTTAGCCTTTAAAACAGTCCAAGGTAGTATATTTTACTTGGTTAATTAGTGGTAAGCAGTTTTTCCTATTCTTTGCTATATTCCCAAATCTTTTTGTGCTTAGAAGAAATGAGACATTTAAAATAATAATCAGTAGAAATAAGTAGCACTTTTGCAAGCCTTGGAGTTGCAGCAGTGAGGGTGGACATAATTACAACCCTGTCTGACTCAGACTGTTTGCAATGACTGACAAGTTCCCCTTGTCTGAAGTGACCATCCCTCCTGGTCCTGACGGACATTACACCGTTCTCAGAAAAGCAGCCTTAAGTTCTATGAAGCTGACCATTAATATAAAGAAAGACCAAACAGAAGGCACACTCTACTCCGGAGGAAAGAGCCCGTGCTAAGTCAGAACCTTTGCCCTGGCTCGTGCATGGCTTGTGCGCCTACAAGAATGCAGTCATGAAATGGGGCTTGTAGCCTGTGTCATCCATAAATAAAACCCACCTCTCTGAACAACACCTGACCCTTCTGAGATAATGCTCTAAGGCAAGAGGTGAGGCGAGTACTGTTTAATGTAGTGCGGGAAACCACAGCCCATTTCCAGGCCCGCGGCACAGGGATGCGGTAGAAAGTGGGCAAGGTCCCAATCCGTTTAGAACAGTAAGTATTATTCCACACTCTCTCTTTGTGGTGAAATAGAGTTAAGCAGTAGCAGAGGATATAAAAGGGCAGGTATCTCTCCCTCCCCAACTACTGACCCTAGTACTCATAGTCTTTCCTATAACCTCTAGAAAGTTCGACGCATGTGTCAGAACATACGTAAGTGAGGCTGTCCCATGGTTTGTATCCTGCATCCTTCATGTCATATGTGTACTTCAGAGGTTTGACCATGTCAGCTCAAGGGGGTTCGTGGCATTCTTTACATGGCCATTCCCGATTCTGGAGTTCCAAGGCCAGGAACTGACTGTTCTCCAAATCCTCTCCTCTGTCCATTCTTATTCTCCAGACTTTCTGTACCAAAATGCACTGGCTTCAGTGGGCATCGAGGCCTTCGGTGAGCACATTTCCAAAACATGAGTGACTACATGAGCGAACTAACCTCACCTCAGCCTCTAACGTGTGCTCCTGCTCGCATTGGTCATGCACGGAGACCCCTCCCTGAGCATGCTGATCTTCATGGAAAGGGCAGAGCAGTGGCCAGAACCCCTCTCTGGGAGGGTTCACGGTGTGGACCTCACCTCCCACTGGCTTCTCCTGTTGGTTATTTAATTGTATGAATATAGTGCATAATTTGTACCAAGACGGTGGGGATGTTTAATTAGTGTCCTCCACTATGTACTCCAGTTCCCTCAGCCCTGGGACTTGAAACATGTCTAAGGGCTCCCTGGGAGGGGCACATCCTGCTGCCTCTAGGCCTGAGCAGACATCCCCACCTTGCTGCGTTTCCTTTCCTGTAGTTTTATGGCACGTTTGTGCTTTATTTGTTCTGCGCTCTACCCACTCTTCTGAGTTTTGTTTGGTTTTGCTTTCTAACAGCCACATTTTTTTAAGTACTCATGCTCCCATGCCTGTAGGGTTTTATTCTGCTCCACGGAGACACCAAGTGAAGGGGCAGGATTGAGCCCACCATGTGCACTGCTCGTTCCCAGCAGAGCTACCGCAGGGGAGAATCACAGCCAGGAAGCGGTGCAGCTCAGCGTCTCCCTGCACCCTCACAGGATGCAAGGGCTTGGAAGCGGGCTGCTTGCTGCACAGGGTGTGAACGGGGAGCACCGCGATCCCAGCTTCCCCCTAAAGCTCACATCATTGTGCACTTTCCAACATCTTTACAAACATGCCTGATTTCTCCTGGGTTCATTTTATTACTTGATGAATTTGCCAAATGGCCAAGGAATGTCAGAATGACCGAAGAGTTAATTCCTCAGTCCAGACAGACGAAGTAGATTAATAGTGTTCGTCCCTCCAAGATTGATCGCATAGCTTTTGTGCGTGGCTGCCTGTGTGGTACCTGATGTCTCCATCAGCCTCATCACTGAGAAAGGCCTCACACATTCATTCGTTCCTCCATCCTCGCGGCGGCATTGAAAGGTGGATGGCCGCCATCTTGCTTTACAGAGAGATGCAGTGAGTTTCTCACAGCTGTGCCCTGGGCCTCCCGCTCTTGTCTGGTGCTTTGCTCTTCCATGCTACCTGCTTTCATCGGGTGCCAGCCCTGCCCAGGGATCGCGAGGCGCCGCCGGCTCAGGAGTACTGGAGAACCTCCTCGGGGCCCAATCAGAGCTGCACCTTTGTCTCTTTTTATTTTCTGTCCACCTCCAAGATGGCACCTGAGAGCCGCTGCCCACTAAGTTGATTGTTAGGAGTAGGGTTAGATCATAGGTAGTGGATGGGGATGCGGTAACCTGTTAGATGTATTGTTTGTTTTTTCCCGAGCATCCAGAGACCCCTGAATGCTATATCCTTTTAAAGGGGAGAGCCAAGCATATCAAGTGCAAGGTCCTGAGTTCAATTTCCGGTACTAAAAAAAAAAAAAAAAAGGAGTACTTCTCTGTGGCAGTTTTCTGCATAACATCTTGAAAAACAAGTAGTTTAAAGGAAGTTGTCTCTTCCTGGGCCCAATTTTATTAGAAGTATGGAAGGTTCATCTTCAGAGTGCTGATAGATACTCCATATCAGTAAAATAAGCAGTATTTTTCACAGTATTAAACAGGGTAAAAACAGTATTTCTCAGTCCCTTCTTTCTTTCTTTTTCTCCAGAAGGAGACCTCCTTCTGGTATCATCTCCCTCAAAGTAAGGTGTCGTCCTGAGTCTGGGGTCTCAGTCCATTCTTCAGACTCTGCCCTCAGCTGTGCCAGGGCTTTCTTCCGTACCACTTGCCAGGGCACACTCGTGGCCCGTTCGTGTCGCACCGCTGATGCCTCTGAATCTCAGTGGTTCCATTTTTACTCTTTGCCTTGGTCCTATCCTTGTTCCTGGTCTCTTCACTTAAGTGAACCAGTTTAGGAAAAACTTTCATTTGCTAAAATGTGATCTCTCTCTCTCTCCTGAGCTCTGCAGCCATCAGCATGGCCATGACACGAGACTTCAGCCACGGAGGGATTTTGCTTCTCTCACCACAATAGTTGATTTCACAAGCAGTAGAAGCCCTGGAATAATCCTTATGGGAACACAAACTGTGGGATTCAGTATCCTCAAGCGTACATCCCCCTCCTTCTTGATGCTCACGTCTGTACAGCATTCTTTTGAGATTTTTAGAATTTTCCTCTTCGTTTGTTCTTTATTGTTCTTTGGCAGTAAGCCCATGGCTTTTGAGAACTCCCCATTGGAAGGTGATTTATGAACACAGTACCATAAAGACAGTACGCAAAGGAAAGGGTCAGATCTGTGCCATACTTCCACGGAACAAATCCATAAATCTGAAGCAAGGCAGACACGTATCTAGCCACAGCACGGAGAGCCCCTTCCCACGTCCCGCCTTGTCTTCCCCCTTAGGGATTCTCATTCTTTTATTGCTTTTCCCCAGAAATTCCTTCTCGTTCATCTTTGCATGTTAGTGAGTACCAGGAGAAGCACAAATGATGCCCTATGAGGGAAGCTCACCCCCAGCCTCTGGCGGCACCAGTAGTAGAGTTGCTTGAATTCATCAAGGAGTAGGTACTGATTCATCAGTTTCCAAAAGGGTGTTTTCCTCACAGCCACCTCCCCCGCGGCTGTGACACTTGCTTACCCTGCTTTTGCCTTGGGCTTCTGCAGCTTCTGCCTCCTCTGTTCTCACATACAGCTGCTCCTGCACAGCTTCCTTGTTGGGCCCCTCTATTTGCCCTCATTCTGACCTTGGGACCTGTGCGGCCCCCCAGGACAATCCACATAAACACCTCCCAGGTTTTCTCTGTGGCAGCACTGTCCACATTTTGAGGCAACAAATCTTTGCCTGGAAGCATCTGTACTGCGCCCTGTAGGATGTTTAGCAGCATTCTGATCTCTGTCTATTGGGGACAGTGGCACCCCTTGCCCAGGTCAGGATAATCAAAAATGAGTCCCTCAGCAGGGAATCTTCCCTGGTTGAGAAGCACTTAGTTCCCTCTGTAGCGGTTTCCGTCATCAGCAGTCTCTGAATGCGGTGCCCCCGTGGAAGCTAGTTTCTGTTTGTCATTGTCTAACTAGTGAATCGAGTGTGGACCCCTGATTAATTCCTGGGGCGGGCGGTGGGAGGGAGCGTACCCTTACGTACTTCCGGAAGAGCCTTTTTCCGTGGCTCAGAATGGGATATGCATGTAGGATGAGGAGAGCTGTACACTCTGCTTCTGCTGATCTTTGCTTTGAAGTGCTTTGTGCTCCTCTAAGGAAAAGCACCATGGGAATGCAGAGTGAAGCTTTGCTGTGGGAGGCAGGACTGTGATGAGTAGGTCCCGTCATCCACGTGGCCTCTGAAGGTTGACTTGTTGAGCCCTCACACACCTTCAGCACATGTAACTCTGCCCACTGCCCACACCTCACACCGGCCCCCAGTCATTGTGGCACAAAATTGCCTTGCGTTTGGAGTGGGTGGTTGCTTATTCAAATAAAAATGACCCCAGTAAAGGAAGCTGTTGTTTATGAACACTGTACTTCAACAGGTACTTAGGAGCAAGTTTGTTTTTTTTTTTATTTTGCCAAGGATGGGAAAGCAGTAATGAAACTAGAGAACCTTAGAAAATAAAGGAGATGAGCCAGGCATGATGGTGTGTGCCTGAAATCCCCAGCGCTCAGGAGGCTGTGGCAGGGGGATCACCATGAGTTCAAGGCCATCCTGGAGCTACATACTGAGCTCAGAAAAAAAAAATAAAATGAAAGAGGTAGTGAGAAAGTGCAGCCCATGAAACTAAACTTGTCTTATTTTTTTAAAAAAATATGTATTGTACTCTGACCACATGCTGGTTCTGTGTGAAGCTGCACACTTAACCCTTGTACCAGCCCAGAGAAGGAAGTACTATTATTCTCCACACCTACAGAGGAGTAAGTCGGGTGGATCCCACTTCATAGTCTACTTAGAGCTACCCTCTGTGAAAGATACAAGAATGCCTAATTGGGGTAAAATTGATGTTTGCTCAGAATTAACTCACATTCCCCTTATAGAACTACCAGTAGGTAAAAGGGCAGTAACGTGCAATATACTGAAAAATCATTATTAGTAACATCAGTAAAGTGCCCAGCTCTTCTTCTTTCAGAACCACCCTGGAATCCTGAGACTCTGAGGTGCTACAGTGCTTCTGGGTGGCTGGGAAAAGGCGGAGGATACCGGCTTCCCTCAGGCCGAGTCAGACCGCCCAGTAGTGCTCCTTATGCAGCTGTGCGTGTTTCTCAGAGACCGTGAAAGGGCAGATCGGCTTCCAGCCCGGATTTGCACAGGGTGTGGGGGGATCCTAGAGGAGAGTGATATTCGAGACAGACAGCAGGCTTTGCTCCTCCTCTCCAAGGTCCTCAGAGCACCTGTGCAAATCTCCTCCGGCCTGAAGCCGCAGCGCAAATGAGTACCACATGGCCCTGTCCGCCAGCGGACCAGCTCTAGGAGAATTCCCGCTGGACCCGGGAGCACATCTCCCATCCTTTCCACCACACCTCTAGCTAAGATTACTTTAGGGTCTGGGGTTTCTAGAATATCCCAGTTGGGAGGCAGAGATGAGCAGCTTTTGCTTTATAGCAGATATTTTTGCAAAGGGCCGGATACGGAGCACCACCCTCACCCACTCGGTTTAGGAGTGGCTGCCTGCAGTCCCAACCGACATGCTGGCCTTCTCAACATGGCGCCATGACCGACGGCTCTGCGCGTGCGGCTTTCATGCTCATGGCTCGGCTTGCTTGGGGAACTGGAAATGAAATAGGAAAAGCTGTCTCCTTGTTGCTACCTTCCTGCCTACAGGACCTCTCTACCTAGGGTTTGCATCCCAGGTGTATGCAAAGACTTACAATCAAGTAACTCTATTGTTCGCTGTGCCTGGCTTCTGATTCCAGTAGGCCTGCAAGCCCTCCAAGACCTTCCTGCCTAACCAACCCGTTTCCCCAGGCCACGCCCCTCCCCAGAGTGCTGTCAGAGAGCCTGTCCCTGTTTTATAATACGCACTGAATGTTCCTCTTCTTTTCTCCACAGTGTGGCAAAGGAGCCGAAAACTTTGACAAGTTCTTCACACGAGGGCAACCTGTCTTAACGCCACCAGATCAGCTGGTCATCGCAAATATAGACCAGTCTGATTTTGAAGGGTTCTCCTATGTCAACCCCCAGTTTGTGCACCCGATCCTGCAGAGTGCAGTATGAAACTTAACCAATGAAGGCAAATGCTTCCCTATCCCCTAGCCCCCGCCCCCAGCAGTGGGAAATTATCCTTAACCCTAAAATTTGAAGGCCATGGCCTGTGTCTTATTCCACAGGGAGGCTTGAAATTTGTAGGGTCATTAGTTCACATGTGATCAACTTTTCAGGGTCTCTCTCTTACAACCAAGAACATTGTCTTAGTGGAAGATGACATAATGTACAGTGTCCAGTTTAATTATGTAGAAGTCACACCTGGCTGTAGGTTTACACTTCCTAGAAAGCAAACAGACTCTTGCCCCTTTTTGGTACGATTTGATGTATTCTCCATCTGTGGATTTTCACCATCAAGCTCCCCAAACTAGAGAGGTTCAAGTGAAACTGTTCCAGCTCAATGGACTGGAAACATCTCCACCCAAGATGTCTTCAGAATGAAAGAACAAGGGGCCCAGAGAGTGAGCATTGCAGGCTGGGGATGGGAAGGCTTCAAGATACCTACCGCATCTGTTTCCTGCCTCAGTGGAGAAAGACCCTTGGATCTGAAAGGCCAGGATGAACCCACTCACTGTTCCCAAAGAGTGTAACTCAACTGAAAGAAAGAAAAAAAAAAGAAAGAAAGAAAGAAAGAAAGAAAGAAAGAAAGAAAGAAAGAAAGAAAAAGAAGAAGGAAGGAAGGAAGGAAGGAAGGAAGGAAGGAAGGAAGGAAGGAAGGAAGGAAGGAAAGAGAAAGAGAGAGAGAAAAAATCCTCAAATGAGAGTTGGGTGAACCTCTCATCTGTTGCCCTCCTGGTTGATAACTATCTTGATACTTGCATTCTTTTTAAGAGGCCAAATCATCTAAGGACTTTGCTAAACGAGCATGTGAAATCTTTGCAGATCAAGGAGAAACCGGTGTGTATGTGCGTCCGTTGTAATCTCTGGGAGATTTTTCTTTGATCCAGGGTGCCATCAGTAACCATGCCACTACTCACAAGTGTCGTTAGCCAACCCTCCACACACACACATGAATGTTTTGGTACCTTGTTTTTACCCTTCCTAAGAAACTAAAGTGGACACCTCATACCCTTTTTTTTTTACTTATTTATTTAATAGGCTGGGGTGTTGTTTGTGAAAGTATGCTGTACAGTAACTTAACATGCTGACTCTAGCATCAGGACCTGTTGGGTTATTTTCCTCCCTTCTTTAGCCCTTGACATCCACGTAGGGATGATAAATAATACAGTTTGGGTTCCCGTTTCCAGATGTGTTGAGTGACACACCTGGCGCCCTACAACAGGACACTTGGATGCTTATGAGCTGAAAGGCGTTTTCTTGCTAGAGGGGTTTTACTCTGTTTTGCAGATGCATCATGCAATGGATTTTGCATGTTTATAATAAACCTTAATAACAAGTAAATCTATATTATTGATAATAATCGCATCAAGTTTAAAGAGAGTATTATAATAATTTTATAAGATACAATCGTGCTGTATTTGTGAAGGTTTATGTTTCTTACCTGCTTTTATGATTAAGTTTTAGTTTAATTCTTTGCTGCTGTGCTTTCTCTTACCCTGCTCCCCCTGCACACTGGCCACTTATCAGGTATATTAATTTTGTAATGTAGATCTAATTTCAAAAATGAATGGCTATTTTACATGTTTAATTAGGCTCTTGCTATATATGTGTGTATATATATGTATGTATATATATATATATATATATATATATATATATATATATTTGATTCTACCTACAAACCAAAGTGTTGTTTGTGGGGACTATTTTTGAGATGAGACTCTTAGTTTTTTAATGTCCTCTTTCGTTTGGGTTCCTCTTCCTTTGGGGACAGTGGGAAGTCTTTGAATCCGGTTTGCCCGGTATGTTTGTGTACATGTGACATTGTCACAGCACCTGAGCTGAGGGCTATGTGCATGTGTGTGCGAGCGTGTGGGTGTCTGTGTCTGTGTGTTTTGTTCTCCCTTTTAACCTGTGATTGCTGGAGACCAGAAGGCGGCATGGATGGAACAATTCCCTTCTTGCTGTGCGGACTGGAACACACTGGAAGGATGTAGCCGGTCTTGCTTCCCCAAAATGACTTACCAGTGTCCCAGCAGATACAGATTTTGTGAAACAAACCCTGTATCAGTCCCTGCGGTGTTCAGGGGCTACACATGTCATTCTAGCTGTTGCTCAAGTTGGTCATTCCGATCCTGCGAGGGGCATGTCTTTAGCAGGACATCTTGCATTGCCCTGAGAAGAGCCAGTTTTCTACAGCACAAAAGACAAGTCAGAATGAAAGAAACTGTTGGTCCTTACAGAAGGCTGCTCTGTTTCCTCCCAAAGCATCAGTTAAGCTTTCCTCATTTTTACTCTCTGGGTGTTTGTCTGAAGTTCATATACTGCACTTACTATGGGTCTTTGGCATAAGAGGCCTAGACTGTGCTGAAAATCCCTGATGGGAGAGAGAGATGGAGTTGCAAACAGTCCAGACCGGAAAAGAGCAATTGCTTTGTCCGTCTTTTATGGACTCTAGACTTTAAAACTCAAAAGGGATCCTCGCACACTGACTCCTGAAGTCCTGCTGGTCAGCTTACATTCTAAGCGCGTGCCCTCATCAGGACACTCCATCTCATCCAGTGGAAAAAGAATTAGTCTATACAAAAAGCCCAGAACACAAAAGGGTCAGTCCCCTCACCCCAGGTGGAGTAGCAACAAGACCAATCCCAGCCAGCCCCAAGATGTGAAGAAACTCCCAAGAGGAATGCACGTTATGGACCATCTGTCCACTGTGCCAAGCTGCCTGCTTCTTCTAAGCAAGCGGGAGGCTTGTGCTTTCCCTCAGACGGCCAAAGCACAGCTTAAAGTTATTGCAGCTCCTCTGGGAAATATATTCCACCTCTCGGCTGCCTTGTGTTCTTACAGAATGTGCAACACTGTTTTCAAAGAAAGGACGCTGACCGTGGGGCCAACGCTCTGCCTAAGGGAAACGGGTTGGAGAACAGACTGGGCTGGGATGGCGGGATCGATGGTACAAATAAGGGCCTGAGGGTGTGTTCATTGTACAGCCTGTTTCATACATTGAGTATTAAATTCAGAGAAAGGCTAGTGCTTTAAAAATGTGTTCAGCCCGAGACAGTATTGCTGAAAGACTAACTCGTGTGGCTAATCATTAACAACTGTGATCCTCAGAAATAGCTGATAAAATTCAATACCATTTTCCTATTTCGCAGGCCTTGAATGAAATGGAACAGCAGGAAAAGGTTTGCTGTGTGTACTTCAGTAACTCTGTTGGAGGCTGGCATTGGGGGGGTGACCTTGAAGGGTCCAGTTCCCAGGGACCCTGGGAGGGGTCAGGGACTACCTGACTCTGATCACTGCATGCATTGCCAGGCCCTAGAGACAAGAATTAGCACATCTGAGTCTCTGCAGGACCCTTCAAGCTTTGACCCCTAAAGGCCATTCAAATTGTTCTACATTACTTTCCCTTGGAAGGCGGCTGCTGCTTTGCAGCAGAACCTCTGTGGCTACAGGCCCGTGAGCTGGCAGCTCTGCTTTTGGCCTGACTTCCCATCACCCATTGCTGGATTTGAATGGAAGGAGCCGGAGAATGCTGTCAGGATGGCCCTCATGGATAATAGGAGGCCCGCCTCCAGGCAGGAAGTGATTCAAAGGTAGATGAGAAAGCCAAAGGACCAAGTGATTGGTCCCCCGCCACATCTTCTCGTTTTATCCCTGTGGCCTCATTTGAGTTGCAGAACTGCTGTCTGCCTTTTCTTAGAAAGGGTACATTAGGCTTTTTATTAGGAATTTGGGTAGAAAGTTGGGGGAAGCAGACATGGAGAGCTCTCTGGAAGCTTGTCCTGAGTTGGTTGGTTGCAAGATTATCCTAGACCAAGATTAATGTGACCCAGTCAAGGATTGTTGATCACTCCTGTGATTTAACATCCTTAGAAGAGAGTACCGGAACTTGCTGGAAGGAGGGTGCTAATCCCAAGAAAGCTGCCCATTGACGTTGCTGAGAAGGGAGAGTGGATTAGGGCTCAACTGGCCAGGAAACAGAAAAGAGTAGGGTTTGAGTGCATCCAGAGAGACCTTTGTGTAGGCAGGTCTTGTGCCACATCTCCATGGCTTCCCATCCGGTGGCACTGGTACAAGTAGAGTCACAACTGGTGTTCAAGATTATGCTTTTTGCCAGGGATACGGTCTGTTCCTCCTTAGGAAATACTCACCCCGCATGCCACCAACATCCTCACTAGCTGGGAGAAACTGCAACCCGCCATGAAATGGCTCCCACTTCTTTGGGCAGAGCCAGACCCCCTGGTGGGCCTGGGAGCCAGCTACTTCCACCCTTTCCTCTGTGACTTCCTGCTGGGCATCATGGCTGCCAAGGCTGGATGGAGAAGTCACAAAAACACCTAACACTGCACTTCTCACCTGCTTCCGCTCAGCAGAAGTAGGAGGCTTTTTTGCTGGAATTTGTTTTCTCAATACCGAAGAGGAGGGAAAGTGAGAGCGTTAGATTTTTGAAAGCCTCCAGAAGGTGAAACCATCTGACAGTCATTTTCTCACTTTGGTCTCACAAAGTCTCAATTCCTTGTGTGTACGCATCACACATTTCTTATTTCTTTATGACCCCGCCAGGGCAGGAGTGCCTGGCCCCCTACTGAGCACACTGGATGGAGGCTGAGCCAGGGGCCCCAGAAGATGAGGACCAGGACGGTTACAGGGACGGTGGCAGGCATGATGGTGATAAGGGAAGAGAAGGGCAATCTGGTTATTAGTGGATGCATGTTAACTTGACCAGGAGCTTTGGGAAATATTTTAACTCATTTTCCTCGAGCTGCTTGGGCTCAGGTTTATGAAATATACTGATCTGTTAATATTCCTAAGTAATGCTATGTATTTCTGCTGTTAGAAAACTCCAGGCAACTAGAAAAGGTTGCCTGAGTTACACGTGGATTAAGGCAGACATCCAGAAATGATGCCAGCAATTCTGTAATGTTGGGGCTCTGGGTGGGCTCAAGGTGTGTGTGACTGATCCATGTGCGCCTCATGTGTGTGATCAGCTGTCAGTTGACAACTGTGTAGGTCACAGACATCAACCGGCCTTATAGTGACCCAACAATAAAGTCCTTAAGTCCCAAAGACATTTTTTATCCTAAAGGAAGAGATTAATTTGTTAATTCCAATAGAATAACATAGTAGGGCTATTTGTACTTTTTATAGAGAACTTTAATAATTCTTTTAAAGTGAGTTTTTAAAATGAAGCTTTGACAATTTCTTACAATTCCGATCACACGGAGCCTGAGGGAAGACTCAACCTGGGTCAGCTAGAACATCCCCGACCTGCACTCCCACTGCAAGACTTACCCAGGCCGGTGGAGGTTCGTGTCCACGTGAGAACGACTGCAGGCTCATGTGGAACTTGGGGGGTTGATGCTGTTTTTAATAGACACTGGGGATAATCGCCTGAGGTTTAGACATTTTCAAACTCTAGGAGAGATGGCTGCATTGCCCCCTTCCAGATGCTGCCCCAGGGTAGCGCTCCTGGGGTCTCTGACACCTTTTGTCTTGCTCTGCGAGGCTCTGTGACCACCGTTTGGTGAGAGAATTCCCTACCCATCCCCCGATCTCACATTTGGTGAAAGTTCAGAGATGCTCTATAAGGATTTTGCCTACTGGACAATTCATAACTATTTCAGTATCCCAAGGAATACGCAGCAGAAAACGTGCCTCCTAGCCTCCGTTGCATAGTTATTGCATATGTGGGTAGACAGAATTCTGCCTTTCCAAAAAATAGGTATCCAGTTCACTTTGTAAGAACCTTTTTTTTTCCTAATGTAACACAAAGGTGACTGCATTTTCTGATAAAACTGTGTCTTTGTCTCCTCTACTTAACTCTAGGAGTATCTCTTCCTGTGGTTGTTTGTAGATTCCTATTGATAGTCTTTCTGGAAGAATGTCACTCTTTTCTGAGAGGGATCAGTGGACTATCCAAAATCACACATGAAGGTGGTTCCTATTTTGAGTCCAAACATTTCCTCAAAATTGACCTCTTATCCTTACTATTACAGTCTTTCAGAATATCTTTTATAGATGGTCAGGAACGTTTGAAATTGGTTTTCCTACCTGTATTTTGTTTTTGTTTGTTGAAAGCCACACCGTGTTTAAAGCATCGATTGAAGAACATCAATTGAGACCCCAAATTTGTATGGTGAAAAAAATGGACATTACGGTTTCACCTCGGGACAGAACCTAGAGGCGATTCAGCTGTCAGTTAGCGTTCGGTTGTGTAACAGGCGCGATGGGTGTGAAAATGACTGTACTGCTTTCCTTGATTTGTGTAACCTCTAATCTTTGTTTGCATGATTTGCTTTGTTAGGTACATCCATTGTAGTTTGGAAGCAAGTGTGTATGAATAAAGATAATGATCATCCCTTAGCGTGCTCGGTCTGATTTGCATCCCTTTGTAGCACAGCAATTATTTCCCATCAAGTGTTAATCTAATGGCATCCACCTCTACACACATTCTACAGAGCGCATCTGTCTTTTCACCCGTTGCAGGAGTGGCTCTCTGTTCACAGTCCCTGTTCTTAAAACACTGCCTGGTTTTAGTCATCAAAGACCAAACACTGACGGGGTAAAGTAGTCACAGGCCCTACATTCATTTCTTCACCAGGAGTCAGGCCAGGCCTGGGGGCCAAGGTGAAGAGGGAAACTAGTTTGGCCCCAGCCTGCGTGGGGCCTGCGTTCCTGCAGCTCTTACTGCAGGCAACACAGCGACTGATGACTTTATCCCAGGCTGGTCGATCCCTTTCCACAGGGACAGAGGATTCCAGAAGGAATTCAGCCCAAATCTCAGAACTTTTTCTCCACAAATAGATATGTCTCACATATCCCGCTGACCTCACTGTAGATTCAGCTTCTGGGCTGCCTCCGCTTTTAACATCAGAAGGCCTCCGCCCATCCGCCCACATTGAGGGGTGGGTTGAAGTAGGGAATGCTTCATATCATGGAATACCCAAAGATGCCCAGTGCTTTAAAACTTAACACCAATGAGGGATTGACCCCCAAAGTAATTTTTAAAACAACATAATTTCTAAAAGCGAAGGGTCAGCTTTGGCTAAGTCTGTTTTCCCTCACCTCCTCCTTGGGGGATGCCTTCCTGTCACTGTATCCCCCTACTGCCCGCTCCCTCCCCGCTCAGAGCCTCCATTCCCGTGCTGCACCCAAGCTTGCCTGAGCTGTGTTCCTGTCCCTGGAAGCCCCACTCCCAGCCCACTAAGTCGATATGCAAGTGCTAGCATCCACTAGGTTAATCTCTGTCCCTCAGGTGCTGCGGTCACACTTCTGGAATCCAGAGTCTTTCAGCCGCCAGTGTAAGTGCCGGAGACAGAGTTTTTGATGAAAAGCAGAGGCCGCCGCATCAGGGTCCCCCAAGCAGTAGCATCTCTGACCCCTGAGCCAGCCTTGAGCTTCACTCTGGGCTGGTGGGTTTTACATGTGCAATGCACATTCAATTTGTGGTGACGCATGTGGTGACAGCAGGAGGGTGGCTTGTAATGGCTTTTCCTCACCCTCCAGCTTCCACCAATGTGCTGCTGTATTTTGTTTTTACAGAAGTAAAGAAGAGAACAAAGGCTCATTCTGCACAGAACAGCATCCTTGGAAACAGGCAGTGGCTGGGGCTTGAGATTTCATTCACGCACTCATTCGACATTCTTTTGGTCCACCCAGCTGTATTCCTGGGGCGGCCTTGGAGACACAGGCAAGATGAGGCTATGACTGGCCCACCCAGCTCCACAGAGACCAAGGGGACAACCTGAGCACAAGATGGTGCATACTGCCCTTCCAAGGGGGGCCTGTGCCACCCAAGATCAAAAACGAGTCCTGTCCAGTAGTGGTTTCTGCTTCCATGCCACCGTGCCCACTAACACCCAGCCCAGCGGCACACCCCATCATGTCCTCCCTCAGCCCAGGTACTTGATTGCGAGCCACTATACACCCTCAGAGGGTGCTTGGCAGTGACTGGAGAGATTTCTGGTTGACAGAGCTTGGCAGAGGTAGTATCCTAGCATCAAGTGGGCAGGGACCAGGGTTGCTACTAAACAGTCTGTTACACAGAGCAGCCCCCGCAAGAAAACATTTCCTGCCAGAATGTCAGGGGTGCTCCACTGAAAACCCCATCCTGGAACATACTCCGTGTCCATACACTTTACACCCACCTGTCCTGGCCTCGTTCCTGGGATCCCTGAGGCCATCTTGCTCTCTTGGGGCCTTCCCTACACAGCAGCTGGCAGGACCTTGTTTGAGCAGGTCCCTGTCCTCTTGTGACTTCCCACCAGGAGCTTTCCCATAGCCTGCCAGCCTCACCAGCCCCAGTTCTTAGCACGCTGGTCAGCAATTTAGAGGGGGAGCTCAGATATGCTGACCTGCCCAGTGAATACACATGCCCACTGCCCCCAGGACACAAGCCCCACAGAGAAGTCAGCGCTCCTGCCCTGCTCGCTGCTGGATCCGAGCGATAAGAACAGTGTTTGCACATAGGACGAGCTCAAAAGCACGTCGAATGAGTGCACGAGTGAGTGGATCCCAAGACCACTGTGTGTTGCAGAAACCATAACTAAGCTGTGGTCCTTGCCCGGGAGTTGTTCACAAGGACATGAGGCAGATACCTCTCAAAAAAGTATGCATAAGAAACCTTAATTCTCAAAACTCTGTCCTTCAGCCCAGAATCTAGAGGCAGCGGCTGCCCAGTTACACTTGAGTGGTTGTTTAACAGCCTAAGCTTGTTCTCTGCCTATCGTGTGCTCTGCAGTCAAAATTATGGTTCAGCTAAAATGGTGATGCATGTAGGCAAAGAGCATGTTTTCACACTCTGTCCCCTCCTGAGAGTGTGCTGGCGGGGAGCGGGGCGCGGCCTGCAGGGCTGTGTGAGAAGGGCTTTTGAGCCAGGGAAGCAGAACTGGATCCCTCCTTGAGATTCTTTATTTTTTTTAAAGATAAATCAACAAAAACATTGCCAGCAACCTATGCTAGGCATGAAAGGAGACTGTTTCATACCCATAGAAATAAAAAGACTCGATGTAGGCTCAAGGACTCAACAGGCACAGGTAAAAATGGCAAAACCAAAAGCAGAAGGCGGGTGCAATAACAATACCCAGGTAAGCAAATAGCAGACAAACCCAGCTAACTGTAAGAGCAGGCCGTGGGGAGGCAGGGAGGTCGCAGGGTGGATGCAGGAGAGGCTGGAGAGAGAAGGTGGGTCACAAACAAGCAGAAACCCGCAAAAGGGCGAGAGAGGGAAGGCTGACCTTCATCCAACACGTGCATCATCTGGACACAGTCATCTCATCAGACTCTCGGGCACGGCCATGGGACAGAAGTCATTGTTCACATCTCGCAGAGAGGGAAACAGAGGCCCAGCGTAATCAATCAGCTTCTGCACACGCAACTCTAAAGCAGCAGAGTGAGGCTGGGCACTAGGGCTCTCCGATTTTTCTGACCTGAGCATGCTTGGAGGATCAAGGACATGGCAGAGGACTGGGGATTGCAGGATCGGAGCCTGCCGGGACCTCCTGGTCCTTCACAGCTTCCTGCAGAACCCCTGTTCTTACCAAGGAGGATGTTTCCTTCTCTTGGCTGATGTGATACCTACAAGATAAATGTCCTCTGTAACTGCTTCCAGAAACTTCTCTCCGCTTTCACCCACCTCCCAATTTTTTTACAAGGTGTGGGAGGAGAGAGAAAAATAGCAGTTCTCAGAAGCCAGCAGGTACCTTGCAGCTGCCTGCACCTGGCTGGCTCTCAGCAGAGAGCCCTGGAGGAGGGGAACCAGCTTCAGGGATGGCTTGTCCACGCTGGGCTCAGCCTCCGCCTCAGGGTAGCCCTGGGATCCAAAGCAATCCAAGGCGAGCATTGTGGGTGGAAAGCTTGCAGAATGAAATACGTGCTGTTTTTTACAATGGCAGCCCAGCGAGGAAAGTCTGTATGCTACAAGAAGGCTTGTGCTAATTTAGAGAATCTGCTCTAAGACCCGATTCTGGCAGACAATACAAATAAGGAAAAGAAGACCTTGCCACCCCTATTATAGTTACTGTCCTGCTTAATCTAACTGGATAACTTGCTCACTTCCTAATCATTGCTCTTATTTAATTATCTTTTGGCGACTGCATGACAAAGTCCCCTTATTAGACTCCACCAGAACCGAAAGCTGATCATCTAAGGCAGAGATCACAGGTATTGACACAAGTGTACACTAACCATTTTAAAGGCCTACAAATGCATGACCATTCAGAAAACACAAAGAGGCTGGGCATGGTGGCACTCAGGAGGCTGAGGCAGGAGGATCACTTTTGAGTTTGAGGCCAGCTTGGGCTACAAAGTGAGCTCAAGGCCAGCCTGAACTGCATAGTGAGACTCTGTCTCAAAAAGGCAAAAAGTAAAAAAATAAGAAGCACAGGGCTTTCCCTCGGAGTGGGAAGTCTCTTTCGGTTACAGAAACGATACTCATAAGTGCTTGGTTTAAAATTTCTAATCTGGGCTTCTCTGATGAGAAGCAACACACAAAGCAGCTTCAATGTAAAGTCCATCCAGATTTTACACTATTTCCTAGTCGTTTGCAGTTGCTTAGCTCACAGTGCCTCTGTGGGTATTTTTTTTAAACTCATCTTTATTCTCGTTCTTAAAAATTCTATGCTGTGTTCATTGAAACAGCTCTGTTATTTACACTTTTAAATTATTTAACCACAAGGCAGGTACAGATGGTCCCCAACTATATGAGCGCATGAAAGTGACACCCATTCAGTGGAACCCATACTTCCAATTTAGATCTCTCCTGGGCTGAGGATAGATGGGAAGTTCAGGTACCCTCTCCTGATGCCAGGCAGCAGTCGTGAGCTATAGTTGCCAGTCAGCCTGTGATCAACACCGGATCATCTGCAGTGGGCTCAGTTACTAAGACAGGGTGGCCAGTGGGGTAGGTGAGTTCAATGAATTTTCATTTTACAATATTTTTCATTTTGGTAGTTCATTGGGAGGTAACCCCACTGGAAGTGAGAAGCATTTGTGTAACCAGCATCAAAAGTGTGGGGAATAGATGAACAGTGGAAGGAAAATCAAATGGGAATTTGAGAAAGTAAGAATTTGAAGGAAATAAAGCACTTTACATGTCACCAGAATTATTTAGTGTTTAGTAAAGGGGAAGGAAGCCTGCTGGTTGATCCGGTTTGCCATCAGTGGGCATCACTAAGGAAGATAACCTACAAAATACAGGTCAACCGGGTAATTTTGTTTAAGGTCTGCATAAACTTCTATTTTGAACATATGCATTATAATTCCTCTCAGCCATTCGTTTTTGGTCTTCATGTCTTAACATTTAGATAGCTTTCGCTATTTTAACTATCATAAATAAAGCTCTGATGAATATACTTTTCTTTATAGCTTCACATACTAGATTCATTATTTCTTTCATGTGTTTACCACACAGTTGGAGCTGCAGCAATAACAAGCCTAGAAAAATCCCTGTTCTTGAGAATTGCATTCTAGGAGGAAGTTTCCATTTCCTTAGGACAAATTCCAAAAAGTTAGATTCTGGTTCAGCGGCTGGGAACCTTCACAGAGCTGTTGATGTGCGTTATTAAACCGCTGCCAGGAGCAAAGGAGGCCATGAACTGTACCTTTTAACCAGTGAGCCATTTCAAAGCCTTCGTGCACATGCACACACAGTTAACGGTTACCGTGTGTAGTGGTTGTCTGTTGCCATGTAATAAAGTGTTCTAACACTCAGTGATTTAAAACAACAAATGTTTGTTCCCTCACTGTTTCTGTGGAACAGAAATCTGGTATCAGCTTAATGGGACTGACTCAGGATCTTTGATGACCTTCCTGTCCCCAAATGCATTTCAGTGAGCCCTACCATTGCTTGGTATCTTTCTCTTTTCTATTTTTAATGAGAACTTTCCTATCCTTATAATATGCACATTTGGAAAACAGAGAAAAGTTAGGACAGAATAATAAAATTCACCCAACACAGAGACAACCTCTGAAACATTTCAGTTTATTTTCTTTCTTTTGCGCATATTATCTTACACTGTGGAGAACATAATGAATACCTAACTTTGCATCCTGATTTTTGAGTATACGTGAATAACTTCATGTACACAGAATACTGCAAAATTTTTTCTTCAAACCATTGACTTTTTCTATGGAACATTTTAAGTGGAAACTATCTATTATTCAGATTGAGAACATTGTCTTACTAATTCTCCTATTGCTAAATGTGTGGCAGCTTCCAATTTTTTAATTACTTTGACCAATTCAGTGGTTGTCACTTTTAGTCCTAAAATTTTGAATATATTTACCTTCATTACCTCAAGTGGATTCCCAGAAAGACAATTGAGATGTTTGGAGATGGTTGGTATTTATTTCCTGTTTTACCTCTTAAACCTTATTTTCCATGGTGAATTTCTCTTTCTGGTAGATCAACTAGTAACTAATGTTTCGGTTTGTAGTCAAGTGCCTGCATTCATTCATTCATGCATTCATTCAACAAACATTTATATGGGCACTGTATTATAAACCTGGACTGGAATATGGATTAGGTATGCAGCGGTTACCAGAACTCATAGTCCAGAGCATCTCTGCCTTCCACCTCTTCCCATAAGATTTGAAATGACTTGCAAATGAAACCCATTAAACAAATAACGAGATAGACCAAAAAAATGCGTTTTCCAGAAGAATCAATAAAATGACCATCAGTGACCCTCAGACTTGGCTTTGCATTCCTAGCACCCGATGATCCGTTCCATGGTTCCCATCGCTGGAAACAAGGAAGCCATCGGGCTCCTCTGGGGAGGAAAATCTTTCCTGGTGCGTGAGTCCAAAGGAAATTTCTCTGGTGTGATTTTATTACATGAAAGAGAAACTGGCACTATGAAAAGCAACATCCTCAACCACATTCCGAGGTGTTTCAAACCAGCGAGGCAGTAGCACATTTCCCAAGGGCCACCTAATGCCTGGCATCACCTTCAGGGCCTAACACAGAAAGGCAGCTGCATGAAGGTGACTAACAGGGAAGTTCAATCCACAGGCAAGGAAGCAGCCGGGATGGCCACCTCCCTGCAAGAAAAGAATTTAGAATCCCGAGGGCAAAAGGGCAGTGAGATACCATGTTTTATCTGTCAACTTGGCAAACATGAAAGGCTTTCTTTAAAGATTAAAGCCCCATTTTGGCAAGAGTTAGGGAAGCCGGCCCTCCTATACCTGGGGAGGGGAGGGGGAGGCGGGGAATATAAATTGGTGCAATAATTTTGGAGGGCCATTTAGCACCGTGTGACAGGGCTTACACTCAGCAGTTCTACTTTGGGGGATTTTATTTCCTAAGAAAATAAGCTAAAATGTACACGGCGATTCGGGTAGTAGGAGTTGGCTCTGCTCGGGCTCTCTGCATGCGGGTACCTACAGATGGGTGCAGGCAGGGTGGGCACTGGCTATGTCTGGACCAGCGGTGATATTTGGAGCTAGACTTTTGCAGTCACTCATCTAAACTTCTCAGCCTCTCTCTCCCGCTGCCCACCCCCTCAAACTTTTTTATCTTCAAGTAATTCGAGGCTGAAAAGAATTTGCAAAAAATACAGCACAGCCCATTCCCGTATGTCCCTCACCCAACTTTCCCAAACATAATGTCTTACACAGCTACAGCACATCTGCAGATCCAGGACACTGACACAGAACGAGGCTATGAAGCAAACCACAAACCTCATTTGAATTTCGCCGTTTTTACATACATGCACTGTGTGTGGCCATGACCAGGAAATTCTATCTTATGGACAGACTGATGGAAGCATCACCACGATCAGGGCTGGGGGCTGCTCTCTGCAGAAAGTAACTGACTTGTCCTGGCCTGCTAGTCTTTCTCTGCCCCCAGCACAGTCCCTGGGAACCCCTGACCTGTTCTACACCACCATAACTCTGTCATTTCCACATAGGGGTGGGGGGAAGGCGGGAAGGGGGAGGGGATGAACAAGGGAATGAAGACGTGTTCTGTAGCTGTACTGAGTTTGCCTGAGGCATGTACACATTATGTAGCACACACACGCACTAATAAACTAAAAAGCTTTGAAAGAGTGTTATGTAGCGGGAAGCATGCTGCTCATAATGTTTTGCGTGTGTTTCTTCTTCCTCTCCGCTTACTTGTTTTCTCAGAACTTCAGTGGACCCCACCTTCTCCTGGGCCCTCCTTAGCTTCTGTACCCATGGGTTAAGGCCTCCCACCAATACTGTCCCCGAAGGAGGGAAGCTCCTGGCCTGGTGCTCCTTTGGACCCATGTCATTGTGCACTGGAAGGCCTGTGGATTGACCATCCATCTCAGGTCCCTCCCATATCTGATCCACTCATCTGTGGCTGAGGGAAGTAGGTGTCTGACACAAAACAAGGCCACTTTGGCCCATCCTGTCCTCAAAAAGAGGAGCAAAGGGAGGCCGCTCTGTGAAGGGCTGGGTTAGGCATGTTTTATCTGGCCCATCTCTGCCCAGTTCACCGGAAACAGCACAAATGTCTGTGGCTACCTGTTGGCCATACCTCCATTCTTAGCTCATGGAACCCTACTTCAAGGTGATTTGGGGTCACCAGGTGCCCCCTGCATCCTCCAGGGCCCTAGAGTGATGGACACTCTTTGATATAAGCCAATCATGGGAATTCCATTTTCATGGCTGGTGTAGGCAAAAGCCTGCAATGAGACACAAGTGAGGACTCCTCTGGCCCACCCCGTGGCCTCCAAAAGGCCTGTGGAATGGCCTGGGAGGCAGGCAGGTTCAGGTAAGAGCAGGTTGACTCCAAAGACAAGAGAGAATCTAGTGATTTCTCCAGGGACCATTTCCTGGAAACCAATGGCTACAGACAGAACAATTTATAGCAAAACAAAGCAGAACAAAAACCAATAAACTAACTTAGGGAGAGAAGATTAAAGGCCAGTGAAGAGATGCCAGGCTGAGAAATGCACTGTAATCCTTCTTGTGTTTTTGCTTTTGGGGGGTTTTTGAGAGTCAGGTGGGTCATGTGATTTCCATGTCTGGGAAGGTTCCTGTCCCCACCTCCAGCCTCCACGGTGATTTAGAAAGGTGCAGAATGCTGTACCTTACCCAGCCGTTTTTTCCTCGAGGGCATCAGTTCCCTCCCTGCCCTAGGGAACGCTATCCTTTGGGCCTAACTATAGGTTTTCAAACCAGGACAAGTGTGAAAAGTAAGAGCAAGCTGTTTATTCCGCCGGAGCCATCCAGAGCAGCTGTGAGCTCATCCAGCAACCCGTCCCACCCCAACCTCACCTCCCCTTTTGTGAGCTGCCTCTCCCCTACTCTGAGCAGGTGACTCGGATGTTGTACCTATTTCAGGGTCTACCGGCCGCAGCACTGTTGGCATTGTGAGCTGCTTTAGTCTTTGTTAGGGTGGTTCTGGGTACTGCATAATGTTTTAACAGTATCCCTGATCTCCACCCACTGGAGGTCAGTGACAATACCTTCCCCAAATGTGCCCACAATTGCCAAATGTCCTCCACAGAGCATAATCACACCCGTGGAGAGTCACTGATTAGTCACCCTCACCCCCATCATTCCCAGGAAGAACTTCAGCCACAGGGGCACTTGTGAGTTAAGCTCATCTGCACAGGTAATGGCGTTCGCTCCTCTCAGGGAGAAGAGGTGGATCACAGGACAGGGCAGGGGCACAGTGGCGCCGTACAAGACACATAAAGGAGGAGGGAATATGTACCCCTTCCTTTCCATCATTGTTTCTGGAACCTGTGCTGTGACAGGCAGGACCTAGAGTCTGTGGGGAAGAACATCCGGGTCTGTGCAGGAAAGTGGCCTCCATGGCTCCAGAGAGCCAATCTGGGGGGCAGTGCCTGGCCAGGAATGTGCTGCTCCAACAGTGGGGAGCAGTGCAGCTGGCTACCCTATCCTAAGAGACTTAAGGGAATGAATCCCAGGTCAGTCTTAAACTCACACAGGGTGTGAGGGCGCTGAATCCCACTGAGCTTCATTTTGCTCATCTGAGCAATAAACATTCACCAACCTGCCTCCCAGGCTGCAAGATGAACCAGGGTCCTCCTGTGTACCCTCAGAGGCCATTCTGGAGACCAGAAGCTTCTGGGGGTGGCCACTATATCCTGGTGGAAGATGACTGCACATTTAGCACACTAGTGACCAACCTATTTCACAAGGACTCAGTCCAAGCCATGGTAAGAGGAACAAAACTCCAGTCTTCATGGGACCACAGACCATGCTGTCTGTGAAAGAAAACTCAGGCATTTGGGGCTGAGATGCTTTGCTCTTATGTAACTGTTCTAAAATGTGATATGCGCACTCATGTTTATAGCAGCCCAATTTGTAATAGCTAGATCATGGAAACAACCAAAATGCCCATCGATTGAGGAATGGATAAAAAAGATGTGGTCTTTTTATATAATGGAGTACTACTCAGCCATAAAGAATGATAAACTGGAGACTTTTACAGGTAAATGGGTGCCACTTGAGACCACACTCATAAGTGAAGTAAACCAGATGCACATGTGTAAACACCATATTGTCTCCCTAGTGTGAGAAGACAAAAGAGTAAATAAGATTCAAAATGTACAATAGATATTGTAAAATGAGAAGAAACTTCGAAAGGAAAGAGAAACTGGTTTGGAGAAAAGGAGAAAAGAAGGAAGGGAAAAGCCAAAGGAAAATGTATACATATGATAGTTAAGATAGTTATACTACTAACTTCTCTTAGTTCACTGAAAAGAAAGGTTTGTGCTAATACTGTTTGGACAGTTAAATGCTGATATCTTGTGCTCTGAGTAACTAATTTAAAGATAACAATGCGCAACATATTCACCATTGTTACCCTCCTATCATATTGCTTTGGAATTTTGTTTTTTGTGGGGTTTTTCTGTAAAAAAAAAAAAGAAAGAAAGAAAAGGCCTGTTTCACTCAGGGAGAAAGTCCTCAGAATTCAGAGCCAAGGGGACTCTTCTCACATATTTAGGGTCACATCTCGCCCTCTCCTGCTTTGAAGCCAGTAGATGTCTGTGCATAAAAAAAGTCTCAGTTAACATCTAGTCCAGTGATTTTCAACCAGGACTGATTTTACCCAAAAGGAGCATTTGGGGACAGCTGGAAATGCTGTGGTTGTCACACCTGGGGAGAGTGTGCTCCTGGAATCTGGTAGGTGGAGACCGAAGAGGTTGTTGAGCATTTGACCAGGCGTGGGGCAGCCCTCTGCCCTCAAGAAAATGTCGTTCATTCTGTCACGCCACAAAACTGAGGCACTAGTGTTTGTCCTACACTCCAGAGAACTGGGGCTGCTGCTTCTTTCCCATGAGGAAGTCTGGGGGCCCCAAGCAACTATAGAGAGGAGTTAGCCCTTCTTGGATTGTCCTGATCTATCTGTGGCAGAATGGCTCAGCTCCCCAGTGAGGCCATTTCCAGTGAGGTTTTGGAAAGATCCCAGATGGTCCTAACCCAGCTGGGACCTTCCCAACTATGGCCATAGGTGGCTGGCACTGGTGATGTCCATAGATTCATAGAAGTCACCCCAACCAGAAGAGGCACAAGCTGACATCCCTGGTCATCCCCTTGGGAAAGGTAGCGCCAGCCTCCCATCACCCACCTTGCTGGGGGCCACTTCAAGGTCCTGGTGCATCCAGATTACTCAGTACCGTGTGTTTCTGTCATTCCTTCCCTCCTCTCCCGTGCATTCACGCTGCCCACACTGTCGCTTCAGGAGATCACAGACACACCCTTTCTCCACAGGGATTAATACCTGAACGCGCATTAAAACTTAAGTAATCACAGTCTTCACTGGCTTCTTTAGCCAGACCCTGTGCTATGCACTTTGAATATATTGTCTTCTTTATTCTTCCCAGAATCCCTCCAGGCAAATATGATGAGCATAATGCCATTGTCAAATGACAAACCCAAAATAAAAGGATCGAGTAATTTATCAAAGTCACTGGGCCAGTGACAGAAACGAGATTTAATCTGAGATGACTCATCTTGCTCCAAAGCCTGTGCTCCCAGGCTGAGTAATTTCCCAAATTGCCGGGCCTTGATTGAGTTACAGATGTGCAGAGGCAGCGCCTCAGGAGCTCCTGAGCCAGTCCACAGCTGCAAGCAGCCTTTCCTTTGACCTCAGGCCACCTCTGATTCTCACCCTCTCGCACAGGGTGGGGAGCAGAGCCTGAGCTAAACTCTCTTACCAAGGGATAGAAACTCTGCCAGGCAATTTTAGGCACTGGCCAGTAGATGGCGGTGGTGGAGAGAATGGCGCTCTTCCTCATCCCCACGTAGTGGAATCTGTGGTCTGGCAAGTGATGGGTGAGGGGCGTCTTTCGTAATCAAGGTCCCCAGAAGCTACAGGCTCTTAGTGAAATCAAGGCAGGCTCATTTTCTGGGAGGCCTATTTGCTAGGCCCAGAGGTACCGAAATCCACTGAAGTGGAAGCTCAAGTCCTTTATTTAAAGGCATGGGATGAGAGGTTAGTAAGTCTGCAGTAGTAGCTGGTGGGTCTTTTAAGCAGAGCTAGGGCTGGAAGAAACGGTCATAGATGGAGGGGGCACATTAGGCCCCCGCTCCTACCGGCTCCTCAGGGACACACACAGCTTCCTTCCCATAGGCTGCCTGCCTCTCAAGCCGTCTTTCAGGCGAAGCTTTTTTCATTAACTTCAAAGCTAAGAAATGGCTATTTATAAGGCTATTTTCTGTCATCCTGGGAGCCAGGGAACTGGGGAGGTGTCACCAGTCTGGTCCTGCTTTCTTTGTTCTAAATACATGAAATTTTTTCATTTCCTGACTTTTCTCCTCACTCCCGTTGCCGTGCTCACCCTGCTGCCCAGCTCTCCCTTGTTTTGGAAGCCGCCCCCAGCCCCACCGCACTGCTGAGGCGTGCCCTGTGCTGGTTTTGCCCTGGGGGAGCTGGCCAGCCACTTGGCCCTCCCGGGAGGCCTCCTTTCCCATGGAGCCAATGACAAGCTTGCTGACCTCATGGCCACCACAGTCACTGTTCTCAGGTGATGAGCCTCCAGAAGTTGTGGGGCACATGTCACCAGGCCTATGAATCCGTGAGGATGCTGGTGTAGACTATCTTATCAGAGAACATGGGTGCTTGAGACCCGAGGGCACGAGGCACCAGAGATATTCCGCGGAGATGGGAAACGTCTGGCGCTTGTGAAGCTGTTAGCATGCTTCGCAAAGATCTTCCCCAAACCACCTGGCGCGAAAGCCCTGCTGGGAGCTGTCCAGGTGCTGACCTATTTGAGCGCTGTCTCCCTGGGTCACCTTTAGACCTCCGCTCTCAGAGATTCTTTTCTCCCTGCCTCTGACATACTCTGCTCCACCCAGAGTTTGTATTCAATGTCACTTCCTGTCCATTCCGAGCAGTCAAAGTGGAGCAGTGTCTTCATTTTGTAGATGGGCATCCTTGGCCTTGGAATTGTTTTCGGAGCAAAAATCTAGTTCCCAAAGGGACGAAGCCAGGGAGCAGAGGCTGAGCAGCTGGCCTCAGGGGAGCAGAAAGGGCAGCGTGGAGAATGGCCCCTGGGAAAATGAGCCACTGCTCAGTCGCCCGGGAGGGACATGGGCGGCTGTGTGGACGCTGCCAGATTTCACACTCAGCTGCGCAGAGAAGAGCGAGCACATTCCACTGAAGAGCCGAAATAGGCTCTTCACCCCCAGCACTTGGGACCTTGACAAGGGACCTAGCGGACTGGAGAAGGAAGTGGAGGAAGTGTTGTGGCCAGGGGGTGAATAGGGAGAGGTGACAGACGAAGGAAGGACTGAGCCGGGGTGAGGTACAGGCAGTGTCCCTAGACAGCTCCCCACTGTCCTGCCCAGAAAAGTCAAGCCCAGGAGGAAAATGGAAACCTGAAGGACAGACTCACTGGGCACAGACAGCAGGCGCGCAAGCCATTCCGCGGGGAGACTGAGCAAAGCCCCGGCACCCAGGGCTCCAGCAGCAGGAAGAATTAAGTGCTGGCACCGCCTCCCTCCTGAGGAAGAACGGACACTCGGTCTCTTGCTTTTTCCAGCCCAGTATTCCTTGAGGCCCCTGGCCAGTCACCCCCTTACCCGGCCTCCCCGCTTGCGCGGTCACTTGGCCATGTGGCTCTTGACACCTCCTGGCTCCCCTAGTGAGCCCAGCCCCTGTGCCCGCTGCCCTGAGGATTTCGGCTGCTGTCTCTCCTCTCAGCACAGGCAGTGCCCAGGCAGATGGGACCTGAACCAACCCTTCTTCTCTGAGCACTGTCATCTGCTTATTTTCTGGGCAAAGTATCTCTTTAACCCTCCGTCTCCCCACCAGCAAATAGGGTTAATCACGTGTTAGCTTACTGGGCTGTTGTGAGAAGCCAACACATTAACACACAGAAGCACTGAGCGTGTGTACCAACCACAGTGGGTCCTGATAGCATTATTTCTAGTCGGCTCTCTGTTGGAGGTGCTCCACAGGGACTCAGCTCCTCCTGTTCTGGTCCTGCCCGGTTTCACCTGCCCTCCTTCTGCCATACTCCCTGGGCCTTCCTCCCTTTCCGTCCCTTCCCTCTCCCTCGAGCTCCCAAGACACACACACACACACACACACACACACACACACACACACTCCTGAATGCCCTCAGGTCATCCCCTCTTCAAACTCGACCTGGATCTTCGGAGAACCCCTGATTCCCTCCAACCCCAATGCTGTAAAAATCACTGGTTCAGTACTGATCATCCCACAGCAGTCACGACAACCCCTGAAATGGCCCTTCCCTCCCGTCCCCTTCTGCACTGAGACTGTAGCCCATCTGTGTCTGGATGAGCATGGCGGAGTGTTCTAGAAGTGTAGGGAAGGGCAGCGGGAGAGCTGCGTCTGGTTAGATTACACCGTGTGGTGGTAAGGAGCAGACCTCGGAATTGCAGTGGCCTCCAACGACAACCTCCTTTTCTTGCTCCTGATGTGTGACCATCAGAGGTGAGCGAGGAAGGGCCACTCCTCCCTCGTGACCTCATAAGAATCAGAGCAGCGGACGATATCTTGTCACCTGACTCCACAATCCCACAGGCAGGGAGCAATGGGTGGCAAACGCCCACCTGGAGGTGACACATGTCACCAGCTCTACCTGGAAGTGGCGGGGGAGACTGCCAGGCTGGGAGACCTTACCTCCTCCTGAACAGAGCTGGACATTTCCCTCAATGTGTGCACAGGACACGTCCTACAAAAACAGATGCGTGCGTGCGTGCGTGCGTGTGTGCGTGTGTGCGCGCGCGTGCGCGCGCCCGTTTCTAATTGAAACCTAATTCAGGAAGCCATCCTATTTGCTCAGATTGGCCCTGGATTCAGAGGAAATGTGGGCTTTATGGAAGTCCTCAGCCAACGGAGAGTGCATGAATTATCGACAGGCTAGAAAAAGAGGCCCAGGGAGGCAGGGCTGCTCCGTTATTCATCAGGCCTGGAGCCCCCAGGTCCCCAAGCACAGCCGCTGGTTTTTACACCTACAGCACTTTCCCATTATGTCTACAGTGCACATCTCCAAGGCTGGGTGCCGGCAGCCTCCTCGCGGGGCTCCCGCCCACGCCTCAGCCGCCACAGCCTGTTCTCTGCCGCAGGCCCTGCTATGTGGGCCGGATGTTGGTGCTGCATGCCCACCCACCTGGCCCTGCCTGGCTCCCTGCTTCCAGGGCTCAGTCTGAGGTCGAAACCTCTTCAAAGAGCCAGAAAGAGCAAGGCGTGGTGGCGGCACATGCTTGTAACCCAGCATTCTGGGAGGCTGAAGCAGGAGGATTGTAAGATTGAGCGCAACCCAGGAAAACCAGCAAGACCCTGTCTCAAAACACAAAAGGCCTGCGGGGGGGTTAGCTCAGTGTGACCCCCTTCCAGGCTTCTACCTCCCTGGCAAAGTTCTAGTCATTCTTCACAAGCAGATCCAGGGAGCAGAAGTAACTTCTGTTGAGAACCTTCACACCAGCAGCTGCTGCATGTATGGGGTCTCGGGACAAAATTAAAAAGCAGCCTCTGATCAAAAATGATTAAGGTTTCAAAATGGCAAAACCTCATGAATCCAAGCACAGAACCCTCCTTAGAAGTTCTACAAGTGCCCAAGTCATGCACTCATGAAGCCAGCCCTGGTTATAGAGGAGCCGCTAAAGCTCAGAGAGGCTCAGTCACTTGCCTCAGGTCACACAGATGGATGGGGACAGAGCTATCCCTCATTGCTTTTCTCTCAGCCACCCCTGCCTTAGAGGCTCCCCAGTTTGGCTAGAGAGGAGTCTGTGGGCCCCACTGCGACTCATTTCCCTTTTATAATGTATGTTCCAAAGACAGGCAGGAAGGCCATAGACCTCGATTTCACATGGGCATTCAGAACAGGGTCTGGGGAGCAGGAAAGTGTGCATTCAGCATTGTCGATCAGCTCTCCATAGAGGCTGCCCCCCAGCCCCCTCCCCGACCCCAGCAATCTCAGCACCTCTCCCCTCCTCACCCAGGATCAGCTGCCTGAAGACATGGCTGCTGCCACAGGCGGTGGCGCTGAAGGACACGAGTCCCAGGCCGGCCTCTCTAGCCCTGGCTGGGAATTAATCGTACACCTTGAGAGTGGCGTGTCTCCTGGGGGCCATACCTACTTTCACCTTTCCTATCACCGGTCCAGCTGCTCCTGTGGTCTTATTTAGCGGGTTTTCTTCATGACAGCTTTAGTCTTGGGGAGATGTATCCAACTCATATTCATTGGGCAAACATTAACTGTGCATCTACTATGTGTCAGGCCTTCTGCCTTTCAAACTTCATAGCATACTCGAGGACATCATGGTAAGCTCATCAATGCTATACTGGTGACAGCTGGAACAGATGTTTCTGGGCCCAGAGGAGGAAGAAGAAATTAATTCCTGGGTCAGAGGAAGCAAATTAAATAAGATTATGAAGGATGTACCAGAGTTTTCCAAATAAAGAAGAGGGCAAGAGAGATGGAATTCGCACACTGAGAAGAGTCTGGCAGTGTTGGGGGTTGAGGGTTTGAGATCTGTGAGCACTCAGGCCAGTGGCGAGATGCGGACACCTGTCAGGGGGTGAAACCGCTCTCCATCATGGAATGGGGGATGGAGGGGAGCACCCCTGGTGCAGGCAGAAAAAAGAGAGACAGGAATTTTCTAGGTTCAAAATGCTGTGCATAGAAACCAGGAATATCCTTTCCAAAAACTTTCCATAATCCCAATAGCATGCATGGCCCCACTCACATGTGGCAATGTCGTCTCAGAGACACCCAGGTCAAGAGACTTTAGTCACACAGCTGCTGCCACAGTTTATAACAACTGTGTTCACTACTGATGTTCATTATCTGGTAACCTACTTTTGTCACCAAACCTTTACACATGCCACAAATCTATGGCCCTGTCATGGCCTGTAGGATCTTTGCAGATTGTGATGGGTCGACTTATAAACCCCAACTGAACTGAGTAAGCGTGATTACAGCTCACCTGAAGACTGTTGCCAGCAGCATAAGAGGCACAACTGGAGAAGTTAAGCTGTTGGGAGCTGGTAGAAGCTGTAGGGAGCTGTTGGTTCTCTCAGAGGAGCTCGTCATTCTGGCTTTCCTGATAAACTCAGCTGTTTTCATCCTCCAAGGAGCTCAGAACATTGTTGTCCTGAGAATGGATTCGGTTCACTTTGGGGGAGCTCTGGTCCTCACTCTGAGCATCGCTCCCTGGCTCTGGAGGGGAAGCTAGTGCGCTGTTCAGTCTCCTGGAGAAGCTTGTCGTGTTGGCTTCCTGATGGACTCAGCTGTCCTGATCATTGCAGGAGCTCAGGACCTCACTGTTGCTGAGGATGGTTATGGTACTTTTCAGGGGAGCTCTGGTTTTTACTTTGAGCATCACTTCCTGGCTCCAGTGCAGATCCCTCAGCCTGCTGGCACAGGTCCTTCATCCCACTGGCACAGACTTCCTAGGTTCCACCGCTGACCTTTGGGCCTTCCAGTACAGATCCATGAAACAGGGCTGCATAAGACATTGCTATGGACTCTAGGCCTCCAGCTGGACACATGAAGGACATTTTTGTGGGATTCAGGCCCTCAGCTGGTCCAAATTCTTTGGTCTTTAGTGTGCGGACAGATTTCCTGCCCGCTTTTGTATATCATTCTTTGGGTGACTATTATAAACAATCTTATAAACTGTATGTCCTGTTTTATATTGTTCCCCTTACAATATCCCCCAAACCACAACACAGATCTTCCAGGGGAAGCTCCAGGATGGCCAAGCCTCCCTCCTGAGGCTCATCCCTGCGGGCCGCCCCACCTGAGGGCAAGCCACACAGACGTGGGAAGCAAAGACATGGTCAAAGCTGCACTGCAGAGGAATGAAGATAGCTGGAAAGGAAACGCAAAGAGGATGCTTGAGGTCTAACAGCTGCACAGCACCCTCCCCTTCAGCAGCAGCTTTCACGTTAGCCACCGACTGACAAATATTTTATTAGCCCATTCCAGGCCCAGAGAATAAGAGAAAGAGAGAAAGCGCGGAAAGAAGAAATCAGACAATGTTATGTGCCATATGTATTTGCACTTTATAGTTTATATGGGCAAACAGTTTGCTTAAGGCCCCAAGGGAAAAAAATCATCCTGGGGTTTAAGAGCTCAGATCCCAGAGCTAGCCAGACCTGAGCTGCAATCCTGGCCCTGCTTTCTCCAGGTGTTTGTCCTCGGGCATGACATTTCCCGTTCCTGGACCTCGGTTTTCTACTCTGTGAAGGGGGTGTTGTGAAAGCTAAATGACCTGCAACACTCAGGGCTCCTTGGCCAGTTGCTAGCACAAAGTAAGTGCTCAGTAAATGCTAGCTGGCTATGCTGTCACCCACCATCATCTGCATTAAAAAAAACAGTACAGTAGCAGCAGAAGCAGCTGCTTTGGAAGGTGAAGTCTGACTCAGGGAGGTCCTCAGCCAAAAGCCAGGCGGCCTCGAAAGCCTCCCGCTCCCACAGCCAGCCCCCACCTCTCCACCTGCACCCACACAGGGGCGCTCCCTCATCGCACCCCCAGCCTGGCTCACCTCCCGGCCAAGACAGCGGCCCCGGGGTCCCAAAGCCGCCTGCAGCTGGCAGCGCCGGATCAGGGAAGCCCCGCCTCGACCCGCCTCGGCCCCGCCCCGCCCCGCTCTCTCCGGGTCCCCAGCGCCAGCAGCGGCGGCGGCCACGGTCACCCGCGCCAAGCATCGCGGGCGATCGGACGAGCCGGGCACCGGGCTCCTGCGCGGCACCTGCAGCCCCGCGCGCCCCGCCAGCGAGGGACCCGCGATCCCAGGTCCGGGGCGCGGCTGCTCCGGCGAGGTAAGAGCCCGCAAGACCCGAGAGACCGGCTGGCCGCTCTCGTGGGGCTGGGGAGAGGGCGATCTCTTGCGGAGCCTGGGTCACTGCCAGCACTGCGTGCGTCCTAGAAGGGGCAGGGTGTGTGTGTGTGTGTGTGTGTGTGTGTGTGTGTGTGTCTATGTGTGAGCGAGGTATGTGCCGGAGGGAGCGATGGCGCCCCCTCTTTGCAGACGCTCTTGGGCAATTTGCCCACTCCAGACTCCCACGACAGACTTGAGTGGGGTTGGCCCGACCGACTAGAAATGCAAGAAAGGAAAGCCCAGCACCTGTTGAGCTGGGGTGTCCGTGTTTGCTTGTCAAGCTCCAGGCTTACCAGTGCAGCTGGCAGGGTAGCCTCACTTCCCCAGCGGGTCGCACCCACCTGTAAGTCCCCGGCCCACCTGCCCAGGGATGTCTACTTGCTAGGGACTCCTATGACCTGGCTTTGGGGGCCGTAAGGATGCCCGAGTTGGTAGGAGAAAGTGTCACAGCCGGGTGCCCCAAAGCAGCAATGGGACCCGGGGGGAGGGCGGTGTGGAGACCGGGCAGCAGAAACAGGCTACAGATAGCCACACACCAGACATTCCCACCGCCACCCCAAAGCTCCTCTTTTAAATTATGTGCCCTCTTTGCCCTCATCCTAATTTGGCAACTGATGAAGATGCAGCTTATTTAAAAATTTCAAGTGAAATCGGAAGTATCTCTCCCCCAGGACAGAAAGAGATTAGAAAGCTAATTCCAGGGTACCTGGCTGGGGAGCCAAAGGCTTCTCTTCTGATTGTTGAGCAGAGCCACACGCTCCCCTTTGACCCTCCAGGCACATCCACGGCCCCTTTTGTGCATGAGGCAGCTCTTGTTCAGAGAAGCGAAGGGCCCTGGATTTCTGGTGTCTGGGAGAGCTGGATCCAGGTCACCGGGGAACCCGAGATGGGGTTCCCTCTCAGCCCCTCAGTCTGACCCCCTTGCTACAACCCTGGGACTCGATGAATGCACAACCTGCTGCCCTGAAGGGGGGTGGTCTCTGGCTGCAGCTGATGTCCTGGTCTCAGGGCATCTCAGGACCCGGGCATCCTAACGACAGGTTTGCTCCTCCTGCTACCCTCCCGCCTGCCTGAGAAGCCCTAGCTGTGCCTCACTTCGCTGCTGATGTGATGCCTGGGAATAGCTGAGGGACCCGAAGGTGCCTAAAAATGGAGAGATCTGCATGTGTGCTTGGTGAGCACCCCCCAGCTCCCAGCTCCCTCTCGCTCTGAGGAAGGAGCAGATGCAGTGGGGCACTGTGCGTACCAAGGGCTAGCGTATCTCCACATGTCTCGTGTGACTAAAGGTAGGGAAGTGGCCCTACCGTGGGTGTGGCTGCTGGCAATGTGAGAACCACAGCCTCTCCGTGGACCACACCCCTGACCACCCCCACACACAAGTGAGTCCCAGCTTCTTGACCTGGGGCTGGGCAATTTGGGGGGGATTTCCCAGTGATGATCCCCCTGCTGGATCACCAAATCACTGAGGGACCCAGGCCAAGTCACAGCACTACTTGTGGCTTAGTGTCCTCACTGTAAAGCTGGCCAGTGAGGTGCTGTGAGAACAAAGGTCACAGATGACTGTCTGGCTCCCTGGGAGGGTGCTGGGCTGCTTGCTGGACCCCTGCTTGCCAGTCCTCGGCCTGACTCCTGGACATTGAACTTGGGGAGGTGGACCATGCAGCAAGGAGGCCTCAGGCATTCTCAAACCCAGGCGATATGGCGTGTATGTTACAGCAGAGCAGTTCACAGACTGAGCTCAGATTCTCAGTGGTGATGAGCTGTAAGCCAGTCTCTACCACACCCTTCCTCTAGGGGGAGCTGGCACTTCTGTCCCCAGGCTCATTTTTACCAGGTCATTCAGCCAGCTAGTAGTCTGTCCCCCACCGTGGACCTGGGGCCACTTTTACTCTCTGATAGAATTAGGGCCACGTGCATGTGATTTTAGGGGCCCCAGGAAAACCCTGGCCCACCAAGTATCACCCTTTCTCCCCGAATCTAGCTGTCCAGTGCCTAATATTCCATCATCAGTCCTTTGATGTATGACCTTGTACACACTTGGCTCAGCCACCAAACCTTAGCATCCGGGACTTATTCAGCTGGTTTCAGGATCTTCCAGAGGAAAAAGAGAAGACAGAGAAACAGAAAGGAATGAAGAGAAAGTCGGGGTGCTGCGGGGAGAAGAGGGACTTGGCAGTCTCAGCGTTCTGCAAAGGAAGGCACAGCTGCTAAGTCCAAGGAGTCCCGGGAGGAGGGGAGACCCGAGAAGGCGAGGCAGGGGCTGACAGCAGGCAGGGAAGTGAGGAACCCGGCGGAAAATGGGTGTGTTTGACAGTGCCAGGCGGGGAGCAGGGTTTCTGCAGCCAAGACGGTCTTCCTCTCCCTCCTGCTACCCCTCAGCACGCAGCAGCAAGGCAGCATGGATGGGTTCTATATGCAGGCGTTCTTTACAGTTGGAGCCTGGGCTGTCACACTGGCTGCTTAAAATTGTCCATGGCAATTTGTTAGGTCAGCAGGATGAGAAAGTGTCCCCTGCCTGGGATGTACTGGCCTCAGGGAGGTTGCTGTGCTCGAGTCTCCCAGATGCCCTACATCCTCAGTCCCTCCTATTGCCTCTTTCTGGAAAGAAGCACAAGCGGGGGCTCCTGGGATGAAGCTCGAGGGAGGCTGCTGGTGGCGGGGGTCACCCTGAGCGGCTTGTGGTAGTGCTTCCCTGCCCTGCTTTGCGCTTCAGGCAGTGCTTCAATAAGAGGACAAGTGTTGGGTGCCAGGGCTGGGGGCGGGTCAGGCTCATTGTGGGAGGGGCGAGCTCACATCACTGGGCCTCGGGCAGCTGACAGCAGGGACTGGTCCTGGTTCATGACAGTCTGACAGTGAGCAGTTTGCATCCCCATCTGGGTGCTCCAGAGGACAGACCCTGGTCCCGAGGGAGACGTGACAGGGCCCCAGTAGGACTTCCTGCCATAAGCGCCCAAGATGACCATTCTCCAGGATTACCCTTGGCCATATCTGGTTTTAAATAATAAAACATGACAGTGATGATAGCATCTCTTGGTTCTTTTATAACCAGCATTTATTCATAACAAGAGCCCTACTGCGAGTGTGCCGGCTGCTGACCTCAGGCACGGGGCTACGACTGTGGGGCCATCTGCATTGGGGCTGGCTTATTCCTGGATTTGATGGTGGGAAGGCTGTCCTATGCATGGGAGGGTATCCGGCAATGTCTCTCTGGTCTCTGCCATACTATATATTGGTAGCACCCACACCCAAACATACACACACACACACACACACACACACACACACGTGACCACCTAAAACATCCCCAGACATTGCCAGATAGACCCTAGGGAAGAAAACAACCTGCTCTTGAGAACTACTTGGGATATGTCTATGAATAAAACAAAAAAAAAATCAATCCTGTTCCCTCAGGAGTAAAATTCTAAAGAGGGAGATGAACAATGGCTATTCCGAAGATGTAAAACATGGAGCCAGCTGCACGGAAAGAAAGCTAGAACAAGACAGGAGGGTCAGAGGCCAGGGAAGCAGGTGTGGAAGGGCTGCCATCTCCAACAGGGGGACTCAGGAAAGGCCCGGCGAGGGGTGACGTTTCGGCTCAGGCAGAAGGAGAGGGAGCGAGGCGAGGCAGGCAGAGAACTGGGGAAGGACCTGCAAGCAGCAGCTTCAGGGAAAGAAAGTTAAGCAACCAGGAGGAGGTAGCCGCTGCTGCGTGGGGGAGGCAGGAGGGGACAGTAAGCCTGGATGGCTGATGACCATAGGCTTTCTCTCTGGGGAAAGAAAACGGTGTGGATGGTCAGCACTCACTACCTGCTACAGTGGTCCTGTAAGGTGCTTGTTAGTTCTTCACTTGATGCTGCAATAGAGAAAAGCAAGGCCAAGAAGGGTAAACAAACTGGGGAGGTGCAGTTGGGACCTCTGTCTCACAGTAAGCTGTGCACCATGCAACCATGAAGAGCTGAGTTCAAATCCTAGCTCTCCCGCTACAAGCTCTGTGTAGCCTAAGACGAGTCCACAATTCTCCAAGCTGCTGTTTTCCCAGGCGCAGAGATTCTCCACTTGTAGGGGGGCTGTCAAGAGGGAGATGTTTGCCCTCCGCAGTCCAGACCTCTGCCCTGTCCACATGCATGTGTGCAGCGGGCTCTCGTTCCTGTTTGGACCATCTGCTCTGGAACAGCAGCAGCACCATATGGTGAGGTCAAGGTCAGTATCCCGGGAGGTCAAGGGAAGTTGATGCTCACTCAGAGCTGAGGGGCAGCTGCCCGTCCTGTGTCCCTGGGCTTCAGGGCCAGCCTGTGGCCTTGCTCCAGTGTGGCCAGCCTGGCTTCTCGTGGGAGCAAAGGTTCACTTAAACTGAAAGGTCCGTGGGAGCCCAGGCCCCTCACACTGCCTTCACTCACAACACTTTGTCACCCCTGGACTCCTACGCCTCACAGTCAGAGCCTCAATTAACCCACCAGGCAGGTTCTCACTGTTCAAGTGGCACAGGGCAGAGGCAGAAATGCCCAAGAGAGCCGGAAAAAGAGAGGCAGCTGCTGGAAGCCCACACGACCCCCCTGGTAGCGCTGGCCGCTGAACCCCTTTCCCGTGTGGTGCTGTCTTCTCTGAGGATGGTCTGTAATGACAGGAGGCCCAGGAAGGACATTTCCAGGACTTCCGGGCATGGCAGATGTTCGGTGTATGCTCGAAGAAGCATGAGGGCCCTCAAAGGAGGGGTGTGGCCTGTCCAGAAATGGCTGTGCTGGTCTGAGCCCTGTGCAGGTTGCTGTAGCGGTCTGTGTGCTGCGTGGTTTCTGAGGATGTAGGGATGGACCCACTGTCTGATTTTGCTGGCAAGCCCCATCCAGGAGATGTCCCCAAGCCCCCACTGTCACCCTCCTTCCCTCAACTCTCTGCAAAGGATGCTCAGTGCTTAGCGCCCTTCCTGCGCCCGTCCAGCCTCGCCAGCAGTCCTAGGCGGGGGTGGCGAGCAGCAGGGTGGCTTCCCTGTGGGGAATCCTGACGGAGGAGCCTTGGCCTAGAGATGGCCGTCAGGACAGCCAGGCCAAGGTGTAGGTGTTCTCACTGCCTGTGACCTCCAGCAAGTCCCCGTTCTTATTTCCGTCACAGAGGAATGAGATGGAAAAGAGAATCTGCTGTCTCTGTCCCTACATCTGAAACTCAGACTGTGTGCCAAGGAGCTGCCTGTCCCTGAGTCTGCAGACCTTCTAGCCTGAAGCTCAATATGCCGTGATTCCTTGAAAATAAATCCAGAGACAAGACACCAGAAGCAGATGGAGCCATGCTGGGATGGACACGGAGAAATAGATTTTATTACACAAAAAGCAAGGGCCAGGAGAGGGCACTGCGTCCCCCTACCTCACACCCAGGAGCTTGAGTAGGGGCCCTACAGAGGACACCTGGAAAGGTCAAGCTGACTGCAGGGTAGTGGGGCAGCTTCCCAGCAGAGCAGGGCTAGGCAGTGAGATGAATAGATCCTGGTCTCGTGGATTTGCACCTGACTTCTACGACTCACTGCAGAGGGACCTTGCCCGAGTACCGAGTACCTGCTCGCTCTCCCTGAGCTTTCCTCAGGGCTAACTACAGACAGTCATAGCATTGTTGGGAGGGGTTGGCAGCTTTTGTTACTGCTATTACTAACACAGGAGACTTCGGATGAGGAGCCTGGGGCTCAGAGTGGCTGAGCAACTGCTCACAGTCGGTTCCTAAGTGGTAAAGCCAGAGTTCAAACCCAGGTCTCTTCAAAGCCTGCAAGCTCCTTTTGCTTGGTTAGCTCAGGTGAAAAGGGGGAACTGACCAGCGTCCTCAGGCAAGTCCTGGTTATGGCAGTAGTTTCTGTTCATGCCAGAATGTTTAGGAAATGAGATGCATCTGGGCATATCTAGAGTGTAAATCTGAACTGGTGAGAAAAACAAGCTCCCAGGGCATAGACCTGGTGAGATCCTGGGTGGACCTCGCTGCTGTGAGGTCCCAGCCAATTAGCAGTTCCCTGTGTTCCCCGGTACTCAAGCCTGGGCTGCCCTGCCTGGGTCACAGCCACAGCTGGGCAGGGATGTTACAGTCCTGGCCCAGGAACTACACAGGGGGAGGAAGCGTGCCCTGGTGCAGAGGCAGCCAGCGGCCGTGGAGGCAGGTAGATGCGGGCCAGCTGCTGGCTGGTCGGGCGGTGATGGTGACAGTGGGGTGGCTGGAATGGGCAGTGCTGGGATCACTCTCCCATGGGAGTTTCTCGAGCTGAGGAAGTACCGCTGCACCAGGAATCTGCCTCCCAGCAGCCAGGTGCAGGGGACATAGGTGGGCAGGAAGGGACATCCAAACTTGTGGGGGGGACTGGACTGAGGAATCCAGGGAGGCAACAGATGTACACCGTCTGTGTGAGGGACCCCAGGCTCCCATTGGGAGGAAGTAGTGGACGGCAGAGTTACCCAGGGAACTAACTTACCGGTGTTCCTTGTGTACAAAGCCCTTGTTGAGCTTCCCATGGCTTAACACCATGGAGACTCCTCAGGATCCACACAGCCCTTTTCAAATCAGGCATGTGCAGTGCGGGTGACCATTAGCTTGAGAATTCAAGCCCAGACAATGAATCAGAAACGCCTACCGGCACCTGGGCAGTGGACCCTGAGAACATGGGATCTGGAGCCCTTTCGGCCCTTGTGACCTTGGAAGCATGATCTTTGCCTCCTTGTGACCTTGGAAGCATGATCTTTGCCTTCGTGTGCCTCATTGCCTTAAACCTAAGATAAGGCAGGGGAGAGCCACTGACTGGGTGGCTGTGCTGATAAGATTGAAAGGGAACTGGCACTCATCACATAACCAGCAGTGCCCAGTACTCTGACAGCCACTCACTTTGTCTTGCACTAACCATAACTATAACTCCAACCCTAACTCCAGCCCCAGCCCCAGCCCCACCCCCACCCCTAAGCCTAACCCTAACATCAGCCCCAGCCCTGGGCCTACCTCTAGCCCTACCCCTACCCCTAACTCTAACCCTAAACCTAGCCCTAACGCTAACCCAACGTGAGGAGTAGCTGAGGAATATTCAGGTTTACAGAGCAGCTACGCTGGGCTCCATTCTATGCCAAGGCTTGCTCTAGTCTCCTCTGACCCCCTCCCCTTCCTCCTCTTTGCTTATGTGCAAACGTGTGTGCTGTGCACCTCCGAAATCCTGGTGGATCTTGTTCTTTGACATCAATACCTGCAGCCTTCAGAGAGCTCTTGTGGTGTGGTATACACAGTCTCCCATTTTGACCATCTGGGAAGCGTGTGATTTAGTGATGCTCAGTACATTCAAGTATCAGCTGTCACCACCAGGTAAAGCATTTCCATCACCCCACAAGGAACTGTACCCAATTAAGCAGTCATTCTTCATTCCCACTTTCCCTGAGACCTTGACAACTACTAATCTATTTTCTGTCCCTAAGGCTTTGCCTCTTAGGGCTACTTCATGTGCATGGGATCGCCATCATGCAATATGTGGCCTTTTATACCTGGCTCCTCTTCATTTAGCATGTTTTCAAGGTTCATCCATGCTGTTGTGTGTGTCAGTACTTTATTCCCCTTCATGGCTGCATAGTGCTCCACTATATGGAGATACCACAATGCCTATCCGTTCACCAGCTGGTGGATATTTGGTGGACACTTGGTGATGATTGTGAATATTGCCACGAACATCCCTGTGCAAGTATTGGGTGCTTGCTTTCAGTCCTCTCACGTATTTCCCTAGGAGTGGAACCGCTAGCTCACTGGAAACTCCAGGCATCACCTTGTAAGCCGCCCCACCACAGTGTTCCAATAGCAGAGTACGAGGGTCCTGTTTCCCCACTTCCCCACCAAAATTTATTTTCCGGAAAACCTTTGGAAGTGCGATCACCCATAGCTTACAGATGAGCATATGGAGGCTTAGAATAGTTAAACAACTTGCCCCAGGCCACCCAGCTGCTGGATGGCAGAGCTGGAGGCCAAGCACAGGGACCCCGCCCTCTCACTGCCAGCCAGTTCTCTTCCAAGGCTCTTGCGAAGCCACAGCCAGAGGAGCTTTATGTGGTTTCTGCCTCCTGACTGTAGCTGGTGCCCCTGTCACCCAGAGTGTCCCCTGGGATGCTATACCAGGCAGCACCTTCTCTCCATCAGATGCCCCACAGAGGATGCATCTGAGGGCACCATCCTGGTACATGTGGGCAGTAAGTGTTGGGGTACAGCACCTTCCTCATGGAACAGTACCACTAGATACGCCATCCAGCTCCTGCCAGGGCCCCAGGAGGCAGGCGATGTTTTGGGTGTGTGTGATCTGGCATCTGAAACCAAGGACTACCTACAGAGCTACATTCCCAGCTGTTTCTTGATTTTGTTTTTTACTGAAGTGATTCAGGGTCTCACTAAATCATTAAATTGCCCAGGTTGGACTAGAACTTGCTATTCTCCTGCCTCGGCCTCCCAGGGTTCTGGGGTTACAGGGATGTGCCGCCACGCCTGGCTGGCAGGTGACTTCTTACAAATCTCTTAGTTGGTCTCAAAGTGAGTGGCTGCTCCCTGGGCAGTGGCCTTCGTTTGCACCGCTTGGTCCCAGAGGCTGCAGAGCGTCACCAAGCTCCGAAAAGGTGTGTGCCAGTGCCCAGGGTTGGCACCCATGGAACCCCGGGCCAGCTTCGTCCTCAGGTCACAGGGTGTGTCTCTGATGGAGCCCAGGGTCCAGGCCAAGGTGGGCTGTGAGTGATGGGGCTCAAAGGATCCCCCCATTTCCACATCTGGCGAAGGGGCAGGGTCACAGGCAGTAGGTTCCTCCCTGCCACTCTCCCTCTACTCAGTCATCCACACAACCCAAGTTTCGTGTGGGGTTGTGGCCTGGCAGAAGAACCTGGTCCCTAGGCCCAATCTGCCCCTGCCTTCCTTCCAGGTCTTGCTGCCGCCCAAGGCCCAAGTCAAAGCTCTTCCCGGCTATGGAGTGAGGATCGGTATGGCCCAAGCCCCCTTTGGGCTCTCACAGACACAAGCAAGAATCCTATCCACTGCATGCACAATGGTCCACAAAGCGTCCCTGTCCCCTGCTGCCTTAGGTACTTCTCACCCCTGAGACCCAGTGCCTGACGCCCACGCCTTCCAGAAGGAAAGGTTTATTTTGGCTGAGGGTGTGTAGAGCTTTCAATCCATCCTCAGCTGGCTCCAAGGCAGGGCAGCAGAGCGGAGGAGAAGCAGCTCCCGGCCTGGCTCTCAGAAGCAGAGAGGGCAGGAAGGGAGGACAGGGAAGAGATGAATCCTCCCGGGCCATGCCTTCATGACCCACCTCTTCAGAGCAGTGGCAGCTCCTAACAGCAAGCCAGCTACACACACCAGGGACCCGAGCCACTGACAGCATCCCTCCCCCACAAGCGCATGAGGCTCCGGGAGACACTGAGCTACAAACCATAGCATCTGCCATGGCCCCAACCCAGGCATGTGCTGCTAGAAGACACACCATGCCCCACATGGGGGAACCCACCGCACCAGGCATAGACCAGGGCACTTCACTATCCAGTTGTCTGTGTCACCCCTGGATAGCTGCAGAAACCGAGGCACTGAAACACACAGTGAGCAGCCAGGGGCAGTCAGTGGGTAAGGGGTGGAGCCGGGATTTGAACCCAGAGTGGACTTTGGTGGGGGTCCTTGGCTGTGTGACCTCTTCAGACAGAGCCCTATGCGTTCTTGGGAGGTTCCTTGGGCCACAGGCTGGGATGCTAGTGATCCTGGGAAGCTGGTTCTCCCGGGGTAGGACTGGCCCAGTGTCCTCTGACCTGTGTCCCCAGGGTTGACCTCACTGCCAGGCATGTGGTGGTGTGTGGACCCCACTGGGCCCTCTGCTACCAATGCTGCCCTCTCTGAAAACTCCCTGCAAGCCGCAAATCATGTCTGATGTCCCAGTGTTCTCCCTTTATTCTCCTCCTGCTGGAAGCTTCCAGGAGCTTGAAAGGGAAGCAGCTGCCATGTGCCAGGCATGGTGCCAAGCCCACCTCTGCTGCTATGAGCTACCATCTTAGCACGTCGACTAGGAAGTGTCATGTGCAGAATTACCTCCCCTGGGGATTCAGGGGGGGGTGAGAAGACAGGGGACCTGAGAGGCTAACTGCAGTTCCCAGGGCAGAATGTACCATTGGCAAACACAAGCCCAAATCAACTGTGGGCCAGAGGCTAAGTCCAGAGCACAATTTGAACAGCAGCTGATTCAGTGCCAGATGCAGGCTGGACCCTGAGCACCTCACGCATTTCTCACTGTGTCCTTGAAAGAGGTGCTTCACTATTGTCACTGAGGACAAGATCCTAAAAGTTCAGACTAAAGTGTTAGTGGGTGATAGCTGGTAATGCTATTTGTGCCTCTTAGATTTTAGGCCAGATCCGAAGGCCCTGGACTCAAGATAGAGAGAAATTTTTTTTGACAGGGAGATGAGTTTGAGCCCTGCCCTCCTTATCTGACCTCCTCACCTCCCCCACCCCAGTGATCTGCATTCAGACATGTAAGTGGACGCCAGCTCTGGGAGCGGACAGAAGCCAGGCTGTGGAGCTGGACATGCTGGCCACGGGTGCACTTGAATGACGGCTTGCTGTCAAGCCCAGTGCTGGCAGGCGATGGCCGGACATTAAGGGAGCGTGGTGGGTTCACCCAGCTTCAAGATCAATTAATATCAACACTGCAGCCAGCATCTCTTTTTCTTCCTGCCTCTGCAGAGGGAAATAAAACAGGCGAGGCTCAGCACAGAGGCATCATTCTCCGTTATTGATTTCCTCCCTCGGCTCTCTCCCCTCTGGATGGGAGCGCCTGTCTCCCTCCTGATGAACGCGCGGCTGAGGGCGATATTAGGGACACTTATCATCAGGGGCTGCACTGGCCTTGGGAGAGGGAGGAGGCTGTGAACCAGCCAGGCAGAGGGAGGCCAGGAATGCAGGTGGGGGTGGGGAGGCAGAGTGGCCTCAGCCCGCTCTGTGCCCTGGGGCACAGCAGATCCAGCCTGGAGTGACCCCAGGGAGCCCCTCAGCCCTGGGTCCCCAGCCCTGTGTCCTGAATTACACCTTTCTGCCTGTGAAGGCGTTGACCGCGGGCTGAGGACCCAGAAGTCGCAAGCCGAATCCTGCCTGGCCCCTGGGACGGGGAACACCTTTCTGCCTCTCTTTTCTCCCAATAAGATGGATCACGCCACCCATAATGTCATCACCACAGGCCTGGGGGAAGGAGCCAGTGAGGTCACAAACCCGCATGAAAGCATTTGACAAAACAAAAGTCAAGGTCAAGGTCAAGGGCAGTGCCATCCATCACCAAACACGGCTGTGCTGCGTGGCCCCCTCGTGCCCTCTTGGCCTGGTGACTCATCTCCTGCCTGCCCAGGCTCCTGAGGATGCCCTCTTTGTGGGGTCAGATGGTCAGAAGGCACAGTTTAGAATGGTCGTGGTGAAGGTCTAGAACTCAAACAAGAAAGATGAAGAATTACATCTTATTCCTCCAGGAAGTGAGTCCCAGGCAGTGTAGCCCAGAGCTGAGTTTAAGGATCATAGTTTGGTTGAGCTCAGAAAACAAACTGTTACTGAGGTTGCCTCTCACTCTCACAGCCCTCAGCTCCTGGGAGCTGGCTGCAAGCAGACCCCGCCCACAGGCCTGTCTGGCTCCCCAGCATGCCCTTCCTAGAGTCGGCTGTGCCCTCTCCTGTGACGCCCTGGGCAGTGGAGTCCCCTTTTCTGCCTGGACTGACATTGATGGGAGAGGCTTGTGGACACAGTTAACAGGCTGAGACCTTCGTGTGACCCAGATGTTTGCACACACAGGTCAGTCGTCCATTAAACATGGAACCAAGCATTCCGCTTAGCAGTGTATGTGGGACATAGTTAAATAAGGAAAACAAAAAATAGAACATTGCAAAGCCGGGGGCAGGCTGGCTTGTGCCCCAGGAGGAGGTAAGGAAAATCCATTCCTAGGGAGAGGGAATAAAACTCACTGTTGACTTCCTCTGCTGCGGTTTCAAATGTATGTGCAGTCATCTCTCTGGATCTGGGGGGAACTGGTTCCAGGACCCCCAAGGATACCAAAATCCTTGGAGGGTCAAATTCCTTAGATAAAATAGCACCTTGTTTGCATATGACCTGTGCACACCCTCCTGAGCACTGTACATCATCTGTAGATATCAATAACATTTGTATAATGTTAGTGCTATGGAAGTTGTTACATCATATTGTGTATGGGATGATGGCAAAAAAAGAAATCTACACATTGAGTACAGATGCACTTTTTTTCAGATATTTTCTGTGTAGGATTAGTTGAATCCATAGACATAAAATCCATGAATTCAGAGGGCTGACTGTGTACTGCAGTTCTTCCTAAGTAGCGCATTTTTTGTTAATTTTTAAGTTTGATTTTGCAAGAATGAAAATTAAATTAAAAATTAGTTAATTTTCAAGTTAAATTTCATATATGTGCCAGGCATGGTGGTGCAAGCCTGTAATCCCAGCACTCAGGAGGCTGAGGCAGGAGGTTCCCTGAGAGTTTGAGGTCAGCCTGGGCTACATAGTGAGTTCCAAGCCATCCTGGACTACATATCAAGCTCTTGTCTCAAAATACCAAAAAAAAAAAAATCTAAATAAATAAATGAAATAGCAGTCACCAGAGTAAGGGCAGCTGACATGCCGCCATCCAACTGCCAGCTCCTGAAAAGGTCGTAAAATCCATAGTTGTATTTATAAGAAAAGTGTCTCCAGGAACTCAGAGTCAGAGCCTTGACCAGGGAAACTGATGCCCAGGAGGACCAGGAGGTATTGGCTTCAGATACGGGCCATAGCAGCTCAAGAATGGAATTTTATTGCCTATCCAAGGAAAGGAAGATAGGGCCTGAGTCACAAGATGACACTGTGACCCCACCATATGTGGAAGATTGAGAAACTTGACAACGCCCAGCCCAAGATTCTTCTACAGCACGTAGCTCTGTCTGTCTGATATTCTAGGAAGGAGGCAGTATCTCCTCCAAACCAAAATTACTTGTTATTGTCCTTGATTATCTGATCAATCTTGCATTCTTACATCTGGTGGATGGACTGAGCAACTTTGTTGAAGACAACAGTATGCAGTGTAGCAACCACTGTTAATTCCTATCATTTTGTTTTGAGATTGTGTATCGTTTTTGTTGTTTCTGTGTTGTTTTTGTTTCTGTCTTCATTGTTTTGTTAGATTTTTTTCTCTTTAAAATAAAAGGCAAAGACTGAGATACCCACAGATGTGGAATATAAATTTGCAACAAGGAAGGAGCGAACCCTGAGCTAAGAATGTAATGTAAACATGTCTTGAAATAATGGAGGCTGTAGCTCCCCTGGCTAGATCAACTCAAAACTGCTTTCCAGGACTCCTTGAGGACCCAGAGACAGAGTATTCTCTTCAGCTGGGAACAAAATCCCAGCTGAAGATGAGCTCATCACAAAAATTACAAATCCCAGACAGGCATGGTTTACTGAGACACAGACAGCAAACGGTGAAATTACCACTTTGAGAAGGTACCTGTAGAGTGCCATGCAGTCTAGGAAATAAATTCAATGTGCTTAAAATAATCAAGGCGACAGCAGAAGGACTAGAAGCATATCAAGCTGGCAGAGCAGATTACTTATCACCAACAGCGGAGTAAAAAAGAATTACAAATCCAGAGCTGGTTCTCTTAAAAGGTGACCAAAACAGGCAAAATAGTGGCAATGTTACATAAGAAAAAAGAGAGATAAAACATAAGACAACATTAGAAATGAAAAAAAAAACCAAAGTTATGTATGCAGTAAGAATTTATACATGTAAGATAATATCATGAGTTTATGCTCATATAGATGGCTTTCTGGAAAGTAGCTCAGAAAAAAGTAGAAAATGTACTGTAGCCATTAAGGAAATTAAAATACAAGTAAACACATCCACAAAAGAAAACAGGTACATGTGATTTTACTGGGAAGTTTTACCCAAAGATTTAATGGACCCATAATTTCCATCCTATACAGGCTTCCTTAGGAAACTAAAGTAACTTTTAGAAATAAATATATGATTCAAATATAATAAAATCCACCAATTTTAGGTGTGCAATTTAATGAGTGTGCGATTGTGACACAGAGCATCTTCATCCCTTCCGAAATTTTTCATATCCACTGCAGTCAACCTCTTCCCTCTGATCTGCTTTTCATCCCTGGCAATCACTGACCTGCCCTCCTAGAGTTTTGCCTTTCCTATAATTTCGTACGAAGGGAATCATACAATACGTCATCTCGTGTGTCTATATGCTTTCACTTCAGGTAATGCTTTTGAAATTGACCTGTGTTGTTTTGTGTATCATCTATTCCTTTTTATTGCAGAGTCATATTCTGTATCCCATAGTTTATTCACGCACTTGTGAGATTTGGACACTTGGGTTGTTTCTACTTTGAGTTGTGATAAATAAAGCTGTACTCAAGTACAAGTCTTTTTATGACCACACATTTTCTTTTCTCTGAGTCTCGTTTTGAAGTGGGATTACTGGGCTGTGTGGCAAGTGCATGCTTTATTAGAAGCTTCAATACCACTTTCAAAAGGAGTTGCACCATTTTGTATTCTTGCCCACAATATATGAGAGCTTCAGTTGTTTTCGAGGTCTTCGCCAACACTTAGTATACCAATATTTTTAGTATTAGCCATTCCAGTGTGTGTGTGATGGTGTCTCATTGTGGTTCTACTACAACTCCGATGATGACATAAACAGATGAAAATCATAGATCATCCTTACTTATTAATATAAATATCAAATAATCAATTATATTTTATATATGTGATAGCCACAGCAATACATATCCCAGTAATGCAAGAGTAGTTTAACTTTAGAAAATCTATCAATATAACTGACTTCTTTAATAGATCAAAGAAGGGAAAATAAATATTATCTCAGTAAATGCAGAAAAATGACAGAACTCAGTACGACTGCAAAACAGAAAACCTCTTATCAAACTAGCAGCAGCAGGGAACGTCCTTGCCTTCAGTTCACCATATCTCCAATAAATATGAATTCAATTGTGAATTGTTAAAATCGTCTTAATTAAACCAGAAAAATATGTCATTATCATCCTTTGTGTGTCCCCAAATTCCTAAATAGTATGACAGGAAAAAAGAAATATGGCATATAAAAATTAGTATGAAAAGCCACAAAACTTCCTGTACACAGGCTACATGATCACCTACACAGTAAATTCAAGAGACCTTTATTTAGCAAAGTTGTTAGATATAAGATTAACATATGAATGTCAATAATACAATGACCTTCCCAAGAATTATTATAAAGAATGTGAATGGAAAAGCTATGAACCATACAGAGTGTTTGAGCACATAAATTACACTAAGCCTAAGCATCTTGCCAGAGTTGACATAAGTCATGATGTTTCTGATTCTTCTTTCTACTCTTTCAACAGCAAGTCTTTGAGTAGCTTTAGGGAGGTAACGGGGACTTAAATCTGTCCACAATTGACACCCCAGGGAGTGATCTCTTTTATCAGTGCGGCGGGCAATTCAAGACTCCAGACTGCACTACCATGTTCTGCCAGTAGGCTACCTGCCCTCTTCTCTGGTTGAGCAACCACCCTAACAACAGATAGCTAACTATATCATTATGTCATTTAAAGAAAAAGTTGTAAATGTTCATTAAACAAAATCAAGAAAAATAAACAGCAAAGTAGAAAGAAGGAATCATCATAATGTTACAATCAAAACAACCAGTATAAGACCAGGTGTGGTGGCACAGGCCTATAATCCCAGCATTCAGGAGGCTGAGGCAGGAGGATCATTGAGAGTTCAAGGCAAGCCTGGGCTACAAAGTGAGCTCAAGGCCAGCCTGAACTGCGTAGTGAGACCCTGTCTCAAAAAAAAAAAATCGCTAGGCTTCTATCTTCATTTTTTTTTTCTTTTACAAATCATTGGGCAAATTATTGTATTACATTGCACTTTTTTTTGTTATATTATCTCGTCCACATTTTCTATCAGTGACCATGTAATAGCACCTGGAGTGACTAGACCACAGGACAGTGAATAAACATTTTTGTGTGTTTTGTACTTTACATTTATGGTTTGTTTTCTGGGCAGAAATTCCCAGAGTAGAATTGCTGGAAACAAGAGAAATGAAAATGCTTAGACTTCAACCAAATTGTTCAACCAAAAGAATGGCAATATTTGATGTTCCTGCTAACAGGATATGAAAGTTACTGCTTTGGAGGTGTTTTTCTTTAAATAATTAAACCTTTGTTTTGAGATAACTCTAGATTCACATGCAGTTGTAAAAAATAGAGATTCCATGGACTCTTTGCCCAGTGTTCTCTGATGGCTACATCTTGAAAAATTATAGCACAGTATCGTGACCAAGATGCTGACATTGATACAGTCAGGATACAGAATGTCCCCTCACCACAGGACAATGCCTGGCCTACGCCCACCCCTTCCCCATTCCTGACCCTAGCGACCATTAATAGGTCCTCCATTCCTGTCATTTTTCTTGCCAAGGGAAGAATCCTACCTAAATGAAACCATGGGGTAAAGCAAATCACTGTCGACACCATATTAAACTTACAAATAGAAGAAACACAGGGAACACATTTTTTCAGTTGAATCCTCTCTAAACCAGCACTGTCTGATAGAAACGGAATGTATGTAAGTCATATGATTGCGACTTAAATTTTCTTATCACCACTCTAAAAATGTCTGAAGACACAGATAAGATTATTTTTAACAATACATCTTAGCTAGCCCAATATGCGGTTTCAACATGGAATCGATATTTTAAAGGTCGTTAATGAAATAGTTCATGCTTTTGGTCACACTGAGTCTAGAAACCTGGTGTGTATTTCATGTTTTCTGTACACTACAATTAGGGCTCTCTGCATTGCAAGGGCTTGGGAGCCCCACGCGGCTAGCAGCTGCTATATCAGACAATTCTGTTTTAGTCCAAAGTGAACTGAAATCAAATCATGAGTGTGGGGCCAGCGTCTCCAGGCCTGCGAGGATCCCCATGCTGGCCAGCGGCTCTTAGCCTTGGCTGCACATTGGAATCGCCCGGTTTTACGCTGGTATCCTAGCCAATCCCCACACGATCTGGCGTACTCTCTTAGAAGCAATCCGGCTTTGGCATTTAAAAAAATCTCCCCAAGTGACATCAACACGCAGCAGGGACTAGGAACCACTGTGCACAGGCTTGAGGTTGTGTCCTGCCCCCAAGTGACAGGCCCCCTGCTCCTGGGAGAGGCCTAGGGCGTGTCAGTCCCTTCCCTCATCTCACTTCCTGACCTGACCTCTTGAAAGCTGACACTTTCCTTTCTAGCGCTTTCTGGAGGGCTCTGGGTAGCTCTGCTTTGCAAAGTCCTGAGCCTCCCATTCTACCCTTTCATCTGGAGCCAGCCACCAAGGCTGGCTGTGGGCTAAAAGGATGCACACAAGCTTCCTCACCCGCCGCCCCCACCCTACAGAGCTACCTTCTCGTGCCTAGTCCTTGCTACATCCGACTTACCCACCTCCAGGGTGAACTCTGCCTCCGCACGTCATGCCATGAACGAAGCTCACTGCTGGAAGGCGGTGATGGTGATGAAGATGAAGAACCCCAGCTCTTCCAACAGTTGGCGCGGGCGTAGGAGCTGGGCGGCCCGCCCTCGGCCGCCCGCTGCGCACATCTGCACCAGCCCCATCCGACGGGCCGCCGAGATTACACGCTGAGCAGTGAGTCAGCGCTGGGGCCGTGTGGCCGGGCTGGGGTTCACTCCTGTCCTGCCTCGTGCTTTTCCAGACCAGAGCACTTGGGTGCCCAGCAGCCCTATGCTCTGAGGGGAGGGCAGCAGCTTCCTACCTTCCCCCACCTTGTCATCAGCCATCTCTCAGGGGCTCGGGGAAGAGCAAACGTCCCCATCTCAGTCCCCCGGGTTCTCTCCTCGGTCTTCCGCTCTGTCATGCAGTCAGGAGATGTTAAGATCTCCTTAAAGCACTGCACACACCTGGATTTCATCCCTCCAGTTGTGAGGTATCTGCGGGGGGGCAGACAGAGTTGGAGGGGGTCCATGGAGCCACCTTGCAGGGGTCACCAATGGCCTTGGGCTTCCTCACACATGGGGATGTGCCCTGAAGGGCCCCCGAGTCTGCTCAAGCATCTTTTTATCTTAAGTCGCAAGGTGGATGGAACTGCAAAAAACACCAAGTTGAGCATCAGCTCCTCAGAGAAACACCAGCCCTGCTGAAGCTGTCTTTCTCCTGTGCATCCGGCCCTCGGGTGGCCAGGGATACCATTTTCCTCTTTGTACCCACATTCAGGGGACCGGCTCAGGGGCCCACAAGCCTGCCTGGCTTCTCAGGCTCACCCTTGGGACCCCACAGGGCAGGGCTGGGGCATGTGGGAGAAGGGCGGGGATCAGAGTGGTGGCAAGTGGGGAGGCCAGGCCTGTGTCCTTCACACCGTCAGTTCCCTGATTCCCACTGGTGTGCGGGGAGGAGGTATTTATACAAGTGCATCCCTGTGCTTTGTAGCCTGACAAGGCCACATTTGAGTATCTTGCGGGAGTCCTCTTTCGGCAGTACACAGCCCTTGTCTCTGGAGGTGGGGCTTCTGGAGGGCTTCTCTAAAGCCAGGCTGGTTTCTCCTTACTGCTCCCTCCTCTTCTCCCGTGAAGAAAGAATCAGCAGAAAAAGATGTTTCTCTCATGAGACCTAAATATTGATCTTAAACGTGGAGTTGGGGCTGGGCATGATCGAAAGTAATTCAGTGTACAGAAAAATCACTGTATTACTTCCCCTACCTCCTCCTCTTCCTCCTCCTCCACTACCTCTTCCTCCACCTCCTCTTCGGCCACCTCTCTGTACTTCTCTTCTCCTCCTCCTCCCCTCTTTTCCTTCCATCCTCTCTGGAATCACCATCTCACGGGGGAAATAGCCCGTTTGTCCACCTACCAGTGACGCAAAAGCCCAAGCAATAAAGAACCTGACATCTCTGACCCTCTCAGCCTAGGCAAAAAGCTGATGATGTTGAAAAAACCTAGCTCCAAGTTTCTGCTTGTCTGTCTGCTCTTCCAGAGGGAGCATTCGCAAGGGGGAACCCGAGCAGCGTGTCAGAAGGGGTTCTCTGCAGCCCCACAAGATCCAGGCCGAGAGACGAGCAAGAGACAGCTGAGCATAGTAGATTATGGGGCAGGTTCCTGGGTTCAAATTCCTGCTCCCTAGCTGGGGATGTAGCTCAGTGGCACAGGGCCTGCCTGGCAAGTGCAAGGTCCTGAGTTCGATTCCCAGTACCAAAAAAAGTAAATCAAACCCCTGCCCCCTTGCTTTCTATCAGGAAGACCTTGCACAAATGTCTCACTACTGTGTCTCCAGCCCCTCACCTATAAAGTTGGGTGGCAACTAAACACAATTAGTAACCTGGTTAAGGTGAAGTAAGCCACACCAAACACTCCATAGTCAAAATGTCACAGACCAGAAAATATTGAGAGCAGCGAGAGAAAAATGATTCCACTCACTGAAGTCAAGAAGACATTGAGGCTGGGGGGTGGCTCACACCTGTAATTCCAGCACTCTGGAAGGCTGAGGCAGGAGGGTCACAAGTTCAAGCCTGGCCTGGACAACTTGGCAACATAGCAAGACCCTGTCTCAAAACAACCACAAAAGGAGAAATAGGGACTCTATTACACTGCTGGTGGGAATGCAGACTGGTGCAACCACTGTGGAGAGCCGTTTGGAGATTTCTCCGCAAACTAGGTCTAGAGGTTCCATTCAAACCAGCTATTCCTCTTCTGGGTATTTTCCCAGAAGATCTGAAAACATCATATCACTCTGACATATGTGCACCCATGTTTATAGCAGCAC